>BLKR01015592.1:0-61666 GCA_011170035.1 Teleogryllus occipitalis
ACCCATAATTAGCACTAGAAAGAAACTTTGCTTTTCACTGTTCCCACTAATGACCGACAGTCCGGCAACAAGTGATGATGACACTATCGATGACTAGGCTTCAGTCTTGCAAATAACTACTATTTCAGTATATTTTCAATATGCCACAGCATTCTACAGAGCTGTAAGTCAAGGGGCTGGCATTAGGAACCTAGCCGGGTTTGGGTGGTTTCCTCTTTTAAACGTGTGTATCCGAGCTGTGTCGTATTTATACATTACCACTCCTCTAAAGTGATTTGTTGAACTTTTATTAATATTAATATTAAATATTTTATTATATTAATTTAATAAAATATTTGACCGTAATCAATATTTGGAATAATCTGTCTTAATTTCTCTCAACGCGATTCGTTGGCATTTAATGTTCTAATAGAAAATGTGTAGAATTTTGTAATGGTATAATACGCGCACGTATTCTTGAGCCCCGGAACACCTACCCCCACTCCTTTGCCACCATTAGTTGAATTAAGAGTAAATGGTAAAACGAGCGTTGTAAACAAAATCTTATACGCAGAAATGTTCGCACCCTTGTAATAGAAACTGTTTTCCATAAAAAAAGAACTGCAAATTAATGTGAAATTCATTTTATGGAAATAACCAAACTCCCCACTCCTTTTGCAGCTGGCGAAGGGAGGGCTCAAGAAAACGTGCGGGGATAATACGTGCCGACATATGAAAAAGTATACGCCTGTTTGACGTTTAATACTTTTTTTTACGACTTGTTCTCTCTCGAGAACTAATTACCTCACAGCATTTTCTACCTATTCTCCGTGCTTGAAAGACTGCGTATGTTCAGTTACTCATTACTCAGTTAGTTACATATACCGTCATGTTTGATTGCACGCACAAACGAAGCAGGGAACGATTATGTGTTAGAAAGTTTCTTGTAGCCATTAACTGAAGATAATTTGAGTGCTGCGTGTTTTCTAATATTTTATGTCTAATTCACCACATATGTCATTTTCTTTTGCGTAAAGACAATTAAAATACCCATCTGTGCAAATGAAGTTCTGTCTTTATACCTTTTTCTTATACCCAGTTTTATGAATCATTCTAATTTAAGGGCTCACTCGTATTCCATTTTTACTATTTGTTCGTGCTTACAATATCTGCTTGAAGTATTCCAATTGTGCGTTTGCGCAAATGAATAATATGGACCGCTTGTGAATTCACTGACACTGAATATCTGATGTAATTTAATCCAAATATTTCTATTGATCATTTTAAATATTGGATTATAAAGATTTTAATTTTACAGTGAAATAAGATATTCGAGATAAAAGCAATGAAATAATTAAGTCATTTTATTTTTTGAGATAGCTAGACTCTTCGTTTCATTCATTGATGTACATTCCAATCAAAGCATGGGCTGACATAGTACAAATATTTGTATTACCACATTGTTTTTACATGCATAGCGCGTATACTGAGAATGCCCCGTGTTGGGCTAGGCATTAGAGAAATTCCCTACATAAACCTTCTCTGATATATTTATTTACTTTAGTTACCGCGCTGAACAAGTCATTTGTAAAATACCCCTCTTTTTACGATGATTCTGATATTACTAGCTCGTGATATTATCTACAAATAATTATACAAATTTTGTGAAGGGAATTACTTCCTCTGCTATTATTAATATTGTTATTTCTTCCGTTGTCCTGCTATGCTCATAAATTCTCTCAATGTTAAACCGTAATTTATTAATTTTACTTTCAATTTTAATCATGGGTTTTGACATACAACATTTTACTTTTCACCTGTTGCATGTGGTCGTGTAATTCTATACAGTATCACGATTCCTTGAAGTTCTATTGATTAAAACCAATTATTGAATTGATGACAACTAATATAAATTATCGACATTTCCTCAAAACAAAAAAATTAACATTTATTCTTCTATTTCTATTTTTACAACTTCTATTGAGCTCATACATGAATATTATTCCTTTGTACAAACATTAAAATTCCGTACGGTTTTGAATAGAGTTCGTAAGTTTACTGCAATGCCTTCTTGGATGATTTCTCGTTTGAATCGGCTGGCTGTTGGCCGTGGAATGTCCTCGATATCCTTATAATCGCGTTCTTGTCTATCACCAGAATAAATTTAAAATGTTCCGGAATGTCCGCAACGATTTGGTATTTAATAGGATTTAATAATTTCCATAAAATCAATATGCAATCGCGACTTTCCCTAGCTGTGCTTCGTATGAAATACCTAAGTGTGACTGCCTATCTTGTGCTACTTATCGAGAATTCCTCCCATCTATGGAGCTATTCTAATACAAATCCCATCGAAACACTGAGTCTATTTGAATTCAAATCTCCAACTACATTAGTAAAAATTACAATTATAATTCAATACTAATATTTTGCACAATAGCAAGCTATCAGACTAACCATATGTTCCCACCGCACTATCATTTACATAATACCCCAGAAGAACTACTCGTACCGCACTGATTGCGTACGTGCGAACGCTTCAATATCCCAGACAATCGCGGCTTTCAACGCCCTCCACACCTTTTGCATGCAATGTGCTCGGGGCCGTGCCTCCCCATCTGAACAGCTCCATGACGCCATGCATGCAATACTGCATTTTGTTTAGTAGTTGCCCTAACAACGTGTATTCTTTGATCTCTGACGCTTGATGACGATTTTAGCATTCAAATTTAATCCAGGGGTTTTGGCTCATCACAATACGCTTCCAACAGCGTGTGTTTGCATTTAGCAAAACAGAATGAAGCTTTGCGCCTGAGGGCGACCTGGTCACACCTATTTTGAAATTATTGAAGGCGTTGTCATTGTCAACAATATTATTTATTATAGAAATAGCAGCTTTCGATGGCTTAGCCATCATCATCAGTTTCCTGGTACAAGAAAAATATAAAATTAGAATTAACATAGTTACCTAATTTTAACTAATCTAACTCTCCGTCCCCCCTTTCTTTCTTTCATTCTTTCTTTTTCTTTTCTTTAATTGTTCTCCTTTCATTTCTTAAGATATTTTTAAAATTAGGTAACTATGTTAATTCTAATTTTATATTTTTCTTGTACCAGGAAACTGATGATGATGGCTAAGCCATCGAAAGCTGCTATTTCTATAATAAATAATATTGTTGACAATGACAACGCCTTCAATAATTTCAATTATGTGAATGTCAACTACAACTCACCACTGAATCAACACACCTATTTTGCTAATACTGTCCTGTTATGTCGACTTAAAGCAAAGGTTCGACAAGCCACTCTTAACGGCTGGTGTTCGTTAAGGATTTTTCTAAACATATTTCGTAATTTATAGGATGTTTTTGGTAGAAAGAAGGTGGTATGTTGAAAAATATTGACTTGTTCTTGTACAAACCTAGCCTGTCACGTCGGTTTTTGAACATCAAACACGTCTGTTATTTGTGTACATTGACCTGTTCACGTTGGTAAGTATATTACCAGGCAGTCTAGTTCAAAATGTCAACGTGTTATTCGAATTTAAGCACCACGTACGTGCATGCTCATATTTTAATAAGTAGTGGGAAATAATTTCTAATGAACAAATACACAAGTTACACAGAATATTCAATGTCAGAAAACATATTAAGTGGATTTTATACTATTATACTCATATTATATGGATGGTCTACCTTTTTATGTATAGGTCTAGTGAATCTTCGAATGTATATTACCTTACGTTTGTTAAAATAAATAATGAAGTGCTTAAATATTTATACATGCCGCAATAGCTTCTTGATAAATGGGCACAACTGTTTTATTATATGAAGTAATTCCGGGCGTTTACGTCGCTCTACGTCTGTCCGTTCCTTTTGTTTGTTTATTTATTAATTTATTTATGGCAGTCTATGGGCCCTTCAGCTTTGAACTAATAGGTAGATGATAGCAATAATGATGACCTTCATGATAATGAATTGGTAAAATGAGAGGCTGGGAAACTGGAGAAGGCCGCGAAAACCTGCCGTGAGCTCGCTTTGTCCCCAAGAAATTTCACGAGGTGGTCCTTTCGTCTAACCGTCCGTTTGCAGGTCCTATTCTTTCGACCGGATGTAGCACTTTGGGAACTTTCCTGAAGTTGTCAGAAAGAGGTGGATTTCCGCCGTGAGAACGCCTCCGCAAAATGAGAATCAGCATTTCCGAGAAAGCTGGACGTGGTATCGGAAATGCTAGAAGTTTCGGGAATATCGACCCGGAGCTTTGAGGAGAGCTCAGAAAAGCAAACAAAACGTTTTGGTTGGCGAGGGTGATTCATCATCGCCCAGTGTTAGCGCCTTGCAGTCTGCCGAGGCCAGGCGGGAGGGCGGATGCAAGGCCCTCGGCCGCCACTCTTCCATTGGCTACTCACGACCCACCACCACCTACCACCCACCACCCACTGCTTCCCACTCACCACCAACTCACCACCCATTTAACGACCACCGCCACCAACCACTCCGCCCTCCTGCAGATACCCACTACTCACCACCAACAGGTTCTTCACCCATTACTACTCACCACCTATTCCCACCACCAATCCACCCAAACCCCATCACTAACCACGTACAACCACAAAACACTACTCTCAACTCACCAAATAACCCACCCTCCAGCAACCATTACACACGCATCCCAACTCCAGCCACCCCAACCACTTACCTGCCACCTACCAAACATCACCTCGTACCTCCAACTACATATTACCCTCCAGAACTCACCACCCAAATTGTCGTCTCTATCTCCCACAACTCACGTACAGGAACACACGCACCCCCTTCATTACTTCCAGTGCCTCCTCAATATTCACAGCCCAGTGGCCTTCCAGTCACAGGCCTACTACCTCCTACGCCGCTCCCTTGCGCGTCGCATTCCACTCACGGCTCGTGCGCCTACCCTTCACTCTTCTACCGTCCATTCATAGACTTCTATTCATCCACGAAGGAGGTTTTTTATTAGGATGAAAGTTCCTAAAAATTATTTTCCTGAAAATTCCTAAAGTCATTTTCATGAAAAATTATGTGTACATCTAAAATGAACAAGTCAGGTTATTACAAAATAAATCTCTCAGCACATTTCAGAATTATTCTCGCTTGCATAATTAACTCTATAAATGCTTGTAATTGTGTGTAACAGTTAATGTGTGTATCATAAAGTGCTAAAATGCCTCCTTTTCGATTCCCACCACTATCAAAGCGCATGAGCCGTGGTAGCTGAATGAGCATTTGAAGTGGGCGACCTCTTGTCAAGAGGCCTCCAAACCGCGGTCGCCAGTGGCTGATTGAGGGAGCATGGCCCCTCCCTCCCTACCTCGCTGTGCGCTTTAACGGGCGCCGGAGACGTTGCATAGCCGCCCCTGGAGACTCCCGTCCTCATTCGTCGCTCTGGAGCCCTAGTAGTGCACACGTTTCCTCCGAAGCGCCGTCGTAACTCAACAGCCGTTGATACCAGGCTGCGATACCACGATTTATTCGGCCGCTGTTGGAGCAAATCTCTAGTCCACCAACCGTAAAATGCAGCTGTGCGCATGTTTCAGTTTTATTGCTGCAAGTTCATTGTTATTGGTGCTTAAGAGTTCATCTACAGCTTTACAGTCGCGTATTTCTGGACTGACCGGACTCGTTTGCTCTTGTTTCTTCCGTCGGTTTTTGCCCGGTCGCGAGCCTCTGAGCGGCGACGCGCCGCGGCGCCCGGTGGTGGATGACCTGCTCCCTGGATATGCAGCATCTTTCGCTTTTCAAAATGATGCGTTGTAGGTACATTGAATCGAGTATTTGTTGAATACAGTGACATATAATAACATGTAATTAGGGGGTGATCACAGGACTCGACTTATCAATCAATTAAATAAATGATGATTCCAGTCATACTTTTAAATTTGTATTAATAGACGTTTCGGTTTCTAAGTGTGATCCTCTTCAGTATGTAAAATGTCTCAAAATACATAGTTGTTACAAGACAATTTTTTAACGATAATTTTAATAGTCAAAATTATATCTTTTCAAAGTGTAGAGTCTATAATGAACTATAAATATGTTATTAAAGGATTACTTGTAACTATTTAAGGTTAATACCTCACGTGCAATTTGATTTATTAATTTTTTTTGTAACAACTATTTATTTTCATATATGTTACGTACTGAAGAGGATATTACTTAGAGATCGAAAAATCTAATAATAAAAATATTAAATTATGACTGGAATCATCGTTTATTTAATTGATTAATGTGAAGTAATTTGTGAACTTTAAGAAAAACAAACTACAAGAATTACTTGTATCGTGGGAATGAGGTACATGTTAATGATTTTTAAAGCTGCATTATTGTGAAAAATAGGACAATTTAATATAGAAAACACAGCAAATGCATTATCACCAAATGACTACCTTGTTTGATCTTAACGAACTGCTATTCTAGATAGCAATAAAATCGAGGAACTGTCGTCACGGACCGCAGAAATTATGAGGACCCTCAGTGTTTGATTGTAACAATCTCGAAGAACAGTTCTCATCTATTGCATTGGTATCCCGGAGGCGTCGCCATCGTTTTAGAAATCCCGGGAAAAGCCCGTCATCGATTTCAATAGTCTGCTAGAGCTGCTGTGACTTTTTTGTTGCGTGGGTGGGCTGCTTTCAAGGTGAATCAAGTTTCGCGCTCTTGACTGTCACCCCTGCCTCCGCTTCTCTAGCCTCCACACCTCCGCCTTCTCCACCGCCTCCCCCTCCGGTACAGCCCTCCCCATCTCCTCCTCTTCAGCACCTCCGCCTTGTATCACTGTCTCCGCTTTCTCCCTCGCCTTCTCCTTCGCAGTGACTTTCTCGTTCCTCGCCGCTGCCGCTGCGGCCGCCACTACCCCTCCTTCACCCCATCTCTCCACCAGAGCGCCCTCGGGGCCGCTTTCGCAGCTGCTTCTTCTGTGGCCAAGTCAATCGCTATTTCTTCCCTCTCGTCTTCTCCACTGCCTTCTCCTCCTTGCTGCAGCAACCCCAGCTTTACATTGTCAGCCCCCAGCACTCTCAGGCCGTTTTCCCTGCCTCTCACCTCACCATTGTTTCATCATTCATACTTCGCTCCCCATCAAAATCACTCACCCGTTACCAGAAACGGCCGTAAGACTCAGGCAGTGGTATCATAACGAAGAATATTCAGGATTTCACCTTTTCTTTCTACCCAACCCACAAATTCTCCTGTGATTTCTACCCCTGCAGTTGAGACCTGGCTTCCAGAAACCCCTTCCATGGAGCACAGTCATTATCTCTGTGTCTATGTCCACCGCTTTGTGCACCTTTTTGCTGTCTCCACAACCCCTGTCGCTGTCTTCTTTGCTGTTTCGGCCGTCATATCCGTTATCCGTTGTGTCGCCCACCGTCTTCGTCTGCTCCTGCGTCATAGCTTCTGCCTCCTACACCTCCTCCTGCTCTTCCGCCCTCTTTGCCAACGCCCACGCCTCCTCCGCCTCCGCACACATGGTTAATACAGCGTTTCCCACTGGAGCGGAAATGACGCGCGGCGGAATGGGGCGGGGCGGGCGCGCCATTTGCATAGGTGGCCTCTCACGCGTCGCCGGCGGGGCGAGGGGGCGGGGGAGGGGGGCGGGGCGTGTGGGACGACGCTCCGCGAAAGGCGAGGCCGGAGAGCGGCGACGCGACGCCGCAGTGGGCGCGGAAGCCAGACGCCGCAGGAAAGAACCTGTTGATGCCGAGAAGCTCTTTAATTGGGAGAGGCGTGGATTGAGGATATATGAGCCCAAGGCAGCCTAATTTTGAGGAACTTACTTTGCGAGATTTAGTGATGTAATTGTGTCAAGATGTGGACGTTTTAATATGAATGTTTTCCTCTAATTAAACTATAATTTTTCGTAAAGAAATGTAGAATGGCGGATTTTATTTATTTTATCGCACAAAAGACGGCGTACAAAAATCTAAATGAAACATTCTGAAGTCGGGACTGAATTGTGCGTCTTACATTACACATATTAAGCCTTCAGTCTTTATTTCGTTATTACAGGAATTAGATGTATCTATAATCATAGATTCATTGTGATAGAGAAAAGCTTACAGTACTACTTTTCCTTAGTTTTTCTGGATTCATCTCCTTAATAATGAACTAGAAGGATGAAATAATTGAAGTCGTCTTTATCAACTTACAGCTATTTGTAAATTCAGTTCAACTGAAAATTGAAGCACTGATATTAACCAAGGTCCGAAGACGTATTATATTTGGCCCTCTTATAATGTCATCTTATGTTCAACAATCCCCATGTCAGTCCAATTAAAATTACGGGGAAATGCCTACGCGTTCGATAATTTCTTTAATAGATATTGATAACGATATGAAGAATAGAAGTATTTTGAGTTCGTAAAAGTAACTACATATTCCAGTCAGGGTACAGAACAAATTCTTCAGCATGCGTATTCGATTTAATGAAAAACATCCGGGAATTTCTTTAACATCCAGATTCCTATAAAATACAACGTAATATATGTGTTTCAAATCACTGATAAGTACTGAAAATTATTAAATGCTTTCTGTGTGATTAATGTCTCTATGAAGAAATATCTCAAGAAAAGCTAATTGGGCTACTGAATGATCATTACGTACTACGTTACGCAAAAAATGTTCTATTCCTTTGGAAGAAAAACACGCAATCACCTGAGCTAAGGTTGTTCGTTCTCCGATGCGCCGGCCTCTCGTCAGTGACGCACTTGGCTTGGTCACGTGCCATCCTCGGTGCAGCGTTGCCCGCCCACGCGCTGCGTCGGCCTCTCCCGCGCGTGCCGCCCATTCAGAGGCAATTACGGGGCCGCTTCGCGCGTCGCCGTGAATGGGCGATGAGGGCGGCCGCCGGGGCGCCTCTCGCCCTCCGCGCTGGGGCCAACGTTTCAAGTAGAACATGGCTTCAGCGTTGCCTCGGCACTATCGGTGACCGGCAAGTCTAGGATTCCATGCCTGACGGTGACGAATTTTCCAGAACCGGCGCGGCCACATTTTCGATTTCGTATGCACCAGCAGTAGAGCTCTGACGAATCCAACCCCTGGAAGAAGATTCTAGCAGGCGCCTATTCAGATCGGAAGTTTACTTTGCCCTTTCCGACCAATACCAGGCAAATGCCGGAGCTGTACCTTAGCAAACGGGCTTCGGACCGCTCGAGATCTTTCTTTTCTTATCCTTGACCCCTCCCCTTACACGCACAATTACACTTACATCTACGGGTGCTTTCAGGGGCTGGAGCGCGGTCCGCTGGAGACAATTCCTGGAGGGAGAATGACCTCCAAGCTGAAGTGTAGGTCACACGTGGATAAAATGCTTCAGCGGGAGAGAGAAGCTTCTGCCTGCCGGTACATAGCGAGCAACACCCTTACAGGAAGAATGACCCAAGTAGCTAACGCGCGCACCCGTTACTCACTCACTTGAGCTTTACCGAAGCAAAGAGGCTGGCGAACGAATTTAGAGTAGAATACTGTAGAGCTGATTCTAATAACACGTAGAAATGTCGCAAATGTCAGCTGATGAGTCATAGCAGCAGAACTTAGAAGAAAACTGCATGAATATCATCAAGTTCTAAAAGTAGGTTACGATGCCAAGTGTGTTATTATTAAAAGGAAAGAGCGTGTGTTTTCCTGCCGTCTCGTCAGTGACGTTTCGGTGACGTGATGGTCGACCTCACCGCACTGGGAGACGCAACATCCTCCGCCGGGATTATCGGTGGCCGTGCGGATGCGGTCGCGCCCTTACTCTTATGGCGAGCAGCAGCTCTCGACACCATTTAACGATGATCTAGCCGAGCTAGACCGGTGATTCCCCCCCCCCGGATCCCGCTGTAACCTTTGAGGAACGTCAGCAACTCCTAGTACGTATAGGGCATGAAGTTGGTTGGCCTCCTTCCTGAGCTAGACTCTGTACTTCTGGATATAATCCCTCTTTCTGGCTATTGTCCTTAGGAAACCTTACCTCAGCCTTCCCTTTGCTCTTTCCTTCATCATTCCCTTGAGGAATGTAATGAATCATTCAGAATGCCGTATTATTTGACCTACGATGACATAATGGAATTCAACTTATTTGTCAACTTGTAGATTTATTAAGAGAGCCGGTAGTCGACGGCTTTGCCGTCATCATCAATGATCACTGATGATCTCGGCAAAACCGCCGAAAGCCGGTCGACAAAGATGAATTCCATAATTTCAGCGTTGAAAATGTCAACAACGCCTCATCAGCGTTCCACAATTATTTGACTCTGCGTAATGTGCCTCTTCTTTCGATTTCTTTCAGAATCTGTCTTTTTATTATTTTCGTCTTTTCATCGTGCAGAAATTAGAAAAAAGTATAAACATCGAATTTTCAAATGAAGATGATTACAAGTTCATATGAATTACAAGTTATACAACAGCACTTCGGTAGCTCGAATCGGAAGAGAAAGAGAATGCTCCAGTTCTCGTATTTTACTTTACTTACAAAGACTGCAGTTGCAATAGGAATAATACAAAAGTTCTGCAGACAGGAAGATGAATAACTATTACTCAACCTCAATCCCTGCCCGCTTCTTAAACCAAATGCGCATCATAATTTAAACCCATGAATATTCGAGAGGTAATAAACTTATCTTAATCTTCCCTCTGATGCTCTGGCCGGCAAAAGAGTTGCTGCAAGTGTTGCTCAGAACAAGTTCATTCAAACGTTATTTCATGACTGTAACGTGTCAGGCCGGTCTCATCGTTTTTAAAAGTGTATTTTCATGTCAGGTATTATCCTCATTAGTATCATATGAGTGTTACGACGTGCAGTGTCAAGTATACAGAGTTGCCTAAAAGGTTGGGAAATACGAGTACTGTTGTAAACAGTCTATATTACGGACTGCACCGCCCTTGCACCATATATAGTGGGTAACTACGGATGATTACAGTACTTATTCTTCGGGTGCCTCCTCTGGTGGCAGAAGTGGGCATCCACTTGCTGAAGCGTCTCTGCAGCTTCTACAGTGTGGCGGAAGCCTTCAAAATCCAGTTCCAACCACAGATTAAAATTGCAGAACAATAATATCTTCTTCATCATCTTAATTCTCTTTTTCTTCCCATTATTAAATATGTAAGTAAATATGGAGTACCGTTTATATGTAATACCTTCTAATATCCAACGATATTCCTTTGCAATACAGAATTCGTGATATTTTTTTGTCAGTCAAAATTCCAAGGGCTTCTTTTCTGTTCATTATTATTGAATGTTCACGATTCCAAGCGATAAAAAAGAATTGACAGTTCGTAAAATTTTCTCGCAGTTTCAATTTGCTTAACTATCATTCTCACCGGTGTTTTCTCAAATAAATGCAGTATTCACTTATTAATAAAAAACTTATAATACGAGTGTACATACAGTGAAACCTGCATTAAGCGACCACTGTGGGTTTCGTAAAAAAAGGGGCCTTTTATAGGGACGATCACTTAATAAGGATGTTTTATTTTAAAACAAATAGTCTATTATTACTCGATATCAGAGAGGTTTCACTGTATATTATAGATACTACGATTTCTCTCATGTGTTACAGAAATAAAATGGTTCAATGATATCTGTTTCCTATTAATTATGTTTTTGAATACACTACTGTTTCTGGAAATTGCAACACCGCGAAGGAGCGGCATTGAACGCATCGCATTTCGTGGATAAGTTTGTGACATTTAGATCGCCAGGTGATTACATTTACAATGCCGCCAGTCACGTGGTTGCGACGTAGGGCGGCTTATCGCACCATGTTCGGGTATAAATAGAGGCGCCTTGGAGAGGCTACAAACAGTGACAGGTCGACCCTTGGCTCGCACAAGTTGTCTGTAAGTCACACCATGCCTCGTCGCCGACAGCGAGTGCAGTACGAACACTTGACGGACTTCGACCGGGGCAGGGTCGTTGGGATGCGAGAAGCTGGGTTGTCCTACCGCCAGATTGCCACACGTCTGGGACGAGCCGCCAGTACCATCATGCGAACATGGCGTTAGTGGTCTGCGGAAGGTCGTACCCACCGCCAGCCTGGGACAGGGCCTCGCTATCACACTACGGCGAGGGAAGATCGACATCTCTACCGTATGGCCATCACCGATCGCACAGCGACATCCACCACGTTAGCGCAGCAGTGGAATACAGTGACAAGTCACAGCATGTCCGCCAGCAGTGTTCGGCGCCGTCTTGTGCAAAGGGGCTTGATTGCTCGCCGCCCCTTGTTGCACCTTCCACTGACTCTCGACAAGAGACGCCTCCGACATCTGTGGGGCGTCGAACATCGACATTGGCGGGCTGAGTGGCAGCAAGTCATCTTTTCCGACGAGTCCCGCTTCAATTTGTCCAAACGACGGTCGTATACGTGTTCGACGACATCGCGGTGAACGCAATCTGGAGGGATGCATTCGCCAGCGTCATACCGGCCCAACACCCGGTGTAATGGTATGGGGTGCCATTGGCTACCACTCACGGACCCGCCTACTCCGCATTGAGGGAAATCTCAACGCCCACCGGTACATCGAGGAAGTCGTGAGGGCGGAGGCCGTGCCCTTCGTACAACGCTCGCCTGGAGCGATATTCCAGCAAGACAATGCGCGACCCCATATCGCTCGCATCGTGCAACGTGTGTTCAATGAACACCAGATACAGCTCCTTCCGTGGCCGGCTTGTTCACCTGACATGTCGCCAATTGAACATGTGTGGAGCATGCTTTCCCAGAGGCTGGTCCGCCAGGCACCTCCGCCAGCTTCCACCGCCGAACTCTGGACGCGGCTTGAAGGAGCATGGCAGGATCTGACACAAGAAGCGATACAGACTCTTATTAGCTCAATGCCGCGCCGTGTACAGGCTCTTGTGGATGCGCGTGGTGGCTTCACAACTTACTGACTTGGCATGTATCCATGTATTTGATGGTACTGCAAATGAAATAATGTAGTGCCTGTGGCATGGGTGCACAGTACATTGAATATCATTTCCCTAGATCCATTCGTTCTTGGTGTTGCAATTTCCACAAACAGTAGTGTATTTGTAATACCATAGAGGAAATTTATAAGTATTTCCTTACACTTATAAATACTTTCCTCTATGGCATTGCAACGAAATATAACGAAATCATTCCCTAACACACCTCATTCTGTTTTCCAAATAGTAACACAAATCGCGTATCGTACAATTATCGTAACGTAAATCGTACAATTATCGTGAATGTTAATTGATAAAAATGAAACACCAATCTTATTTATTTACGCAACACGTGTTGTTATTATTATTAACATCCATGCCGTATCACAGACACATTTATTTTTATCAAAAAATGCAGAACAGAGATCTTCGGAAGAAATACTGCCTCGGCTGTCGCTGCGGTGATATTTTGAGCCGCGTCGGAGGAGGCGCCGAGATCTTCGCGTGTCTTTTCTTACGCCTTCAGCTGTTAGCATTCCCCGCTTCCCAATAGATGTAATTAGTGAAGGCGCGTCGTCACGAAGTCGCAGGAGGCCGGGGTTATTGGCCCAGCGATTGGCCAAAGCCTCGCGCGATCGCAGCACAACTTTGAAGAAGCGAGGGGTTCTTAATTTCGAAGCAGTTGCGTCTCGCTTCGAAACGCAAGTGATCGCGCGAAGTATTGAGTAGTCTTTATTTGGAGATATAATAGAAGCGTCACAATCGACCAGGAACTCGATGTCTCTTTAGCTTTTGTATTCTGAAACCGGTACAAATATCAACGTAGGTTGGATGAGTTGAATTTATGAGCTGCTGTTGACGAAATAGTGATTGTTGATTGAATGAGAGGAGCAGGGAACTGGAGAACCTTCAGAAAAACTGCAGGGAACACTTCTAGTCCGTCTCAAACTTCATGGATCGCCCGAGATGTGAACCCCGGTTCCAGCAGTGGAAGGCGGATGGTCCGACTGCTCCGTCACGAGTCGCTCCGCGTTTGTTTGACAGGGTGGATTGACCGACCCCACAATAAACATGGAATGTATTTTTACTCTACTGCTTAATGAATCTATAGATTGTACCAAAATGTTTAAACAATAATTGTAATTAACTAGGCTGAGTTTATACAGATAGACTACGAAAGGTCTGTTTAGTGTGCTTCCGGACACAACCTAACATCGCTTGGTAGGCTGGTTAGAAGGGTGACAAATTCGACGGTCTTTAGAACACAAAATATTAATAACCTTTGTTTTTGAAAACCAAATAATAAATGCTGTACCTCGTCTTGCCTATCTTTTTGAAATTCCCGTTGTATTTTTTTTTCTTTTCTCGCAAAACATTTATCAAACTAGTTGCGGTGTATGGCTTATTAAAGTGACGTTTGGGATTAAATTCAAAACTGGATTAATTAAACAAACGGAAAACTGTCTTAAATATCAGAGGAAACTCGAGAGATAAGATAACCTAAGAAATAATAAGAAATAAGAAACTCCAGATATAACCAACAGATCTACGACGTTAAAGAAATATCAAATACTTTGTGACTAGTTTACGCTGTTCACCGGCTACGACTGCGAAGTATTTTGCGAAATATACACTCAGAAACGAATCGTTCTAAGAAGTTTCTAAAAGTTAAGTTTCTTAGTGCTGTGTGAGTCTATAAATCTATTAATTCATTTAGAGCCACAGAGCTTGACACAACAACTTCCAGATAATGTACAAAATACGATTGCCACCCAATTTAAGATTACACGAAGAACATCTCAGATTGCAGATGTCAAACGCTTTAGACTGTAGAACACTTGACAAAAACTAAGAGTTAAATTATTTTCCGATGTACTCTTCAAGCTTTTAGCTTCCACTGCGTTCTCTTTAAGTAACATTTTATAGTCTAAGACGCTCCTTCGCTGAAAATATTTGGCTTGATGCATTGATTTTCAAACTTTGGCCATTTGTTTACGAGTTACAAGAGAGGAAATAAACTGGCGAAAAAATAATATTCCTACGTGTCATCAGGTAAATGTGTATTTGAACCTCATAGTCTCACAGTCGATTAGTTTAGCGAGTTCAATTCGTGAATGAATTGTACAAAAAAAGGAAAAAGAATTTAATGTCTGACATTTCCAGTGAGACCGTCTGCATCATTTTCTTTTCCTTTTAGTTGGCTGGAAAGAAGGAATTATTATATCATTTTTTTTAGTAATTCATAGGATTATCTTAACCATTTCGTTAACAAACTAATGTTGAAAGTTATTGTATATTTTCTATTTATAATTCAAAGGATAAATCGTATTGTTGCAAAGTTGTTGTATGAAAGAATATGATTTCGCTATACGTCCGTGTGTAAGAACAATCTTCTCATTTTGTTCAGTTAACATTACTTTTTATTAAATTCTCATACTTTGCCAAACATAGGATTCCTCAGACGACCTGCAAGTACCGAGTATAAATCGTGAGATGAAACCCTGGCTCTCAGGGTCAACCCCGAAAAGGGGGGAACCGAATTACTGGATGATATGTGGTCAGCTTTTCGTGCCATATCACAGTATCTCTTGACTTTCATATTCCCAAATCGCTCTCATTAAATTCACATAACTCCCAATTACTGTCACGATGCTGAGTCAGCACAGAAAATCAAGAGTCTCCATCAGCGATCCAAAACTGGAGCAAGCGGCCTCATACAGTTAACATTGAGTTAATATTGAATTAAGGATGGTCTTCGTTTGTCTAATGAAATATTAATCATATTTTCTTTATTAAAAGTGAAATAATTTTCAGGTAATAATTAGAAACAAAAAGTTAAATAAAAAAATAACTACAGCAGAATTTAAAAAGTAAAAGTACGATTATACATGCAATAGACAAAATACGTAATTCTATGAACGAAGTCATAGACTACTACATATTACTGAAAAAGTTGTATTGTATTACATGACAAATTAATTATTCTTAATACAAAATATTAATGCGTACTTCTGCAAGCCTATTCTAAACATCATTAATCGCCCTTTCGTTCATGCCTCTGGATTCAGAGGACTCTTGCTTGTTTGTTTGGTTTGGGTGCTATACTTGTATTGTTCTCTCATTTGGAGGACCATCTGCGCAAGGCGGTTCAGGGCGTGGTGGATTCGCATGTCGCTTTACGAAGGCTTCCGAGAACCATGGGCGGGTCTTTGTCGGAAGCGCAATCGTCCATCTGGCTAAATGAGCTCGCGAGGTAAGAGTGGATATTACTACTTCAAATTCTGCAAGCTTTCAAGGAATGTACTAAAACGCCTGCCTACCGAATGGATTATTATTTACGCAGGTCTATCTTCAAAATATCACTGTGTGCGTTTTGGCAACCAGGATGAAAAATCGTCTCCTATATTATTTCAGTAGTGTACATATGTTTTGCTGATCTCACACGCAACCAATCTTTATAAATGAGGTCTAAAGAAACAGAATTTCACGGAGACGTCACGAATTGCACTTTGACTTTAAAAATATGAAGGATTTGTTTAAAAATCCCATCTAAATATTCATGTCAAATGCAACCCGCAACATTAGGACGCATTTTTTTTACTGTATATCTTTAAATGCATGCAAAGTGTTTTAGTGCCTTAAAAACTAAAATTTTGAGGCCAATGGCCTCAAAGAAACGTTCCTCACACCAAAATATTCAGGATGATATTATCTTGAACATTCTATTAAATTTTTGTTGGTTCGAAGCTCTCGATTCTACCCCACCTGTTCATAGCCTGTGGAATCAGCAACTGTATGTGAAATTAAACTAATTACTTGATATTCTACGCGATTGAATTATGCGGGTGTACCTCTCTGTTCAGTAATAACATTAAATAAGAATAGTTTGTATTGACAAGGGTGTATTGTATTGTTAACAATTACAAGGAGACATACTCGTATAGAACAAGTGACGGAGGATAAGAGGGAATGGAAGAAAAAAGATATATCAAAGGCTGTATACGGAAATGGAAAAATAGGGAAGTGGGTGGGGTTTAACACCGAGAGTTCTAGCAAGGGTACGCTGGTATTTCCTATTTGATGCAAAGAAGAACCGCTTGCCGCCCCCTGGCGTCAGAGGCAGATACCATCATCGCCCAGTGCTCCGTGCGCGTGCTGGCTGAGCGTTTTCGCAGCCGCCTTCGCAGGCTGCGTCGCGGCCGTATGAGGACCTTTGAGGACGCGCCCCGCCCCCAGCCCCGCCCCCGCCCCCGCTTTGACGCACGCGCGCCGGGGCCCGCCCGCGCCAAAAGTCTGGACATGTGCGTAAGACGCCGCGGTCGACCTATTCTTTTGCTCTGGGACTGCTGCTAAAGGGACATAAACTCGCTTGCGGGCGAGCATCGGCTGAGATAGCTCAGGACAGAAATTGTTGCCGCTGCGGCCTCTCTGACCGCGACGCCCTAGAGTTCGAGTCCGGTTCGACTCTAGCCAAATGGCAAGGTCGAATTCTGTCGTCTGGAGGAGAATTCTAACGGCTGGCTTCTCTGATCGATAGTTTTTCATAGGTCCTCTGATAAATATCAGGTGAATCTTGGGGTCGTGCATTAACCTACGGGCTACGGACCACCCGCAATCTATCCTTCCGCTTCCTTGTCTTCTGCTCTTGCCCCACATGCACGTCCATGCACATGCTAGGTGCTTACAGCTTGTTCCGCGAGGGACGGTGTCGCGCTGGGAGGAGATACCTGGTGGATTTTCTGTCTTTAAAATAAAATACCAAATACAGTCTATCTTGAAAAATATATAGACAGAAAGTACATAATAATTTTAAGAAACGATGATGTCGTAGTCTCGATGCCAAAACTACCGTCCGTGAATCGGTATTAGTAAACGATTTCCCGACATTTAATAAACTGGCTCAAAAACGATCTTAAACTATTAGTTTTAAGCCTCTAAAACGATTTGTCTAGGAGTTATTTAACAAAGTAGATTAAATAAATGCAGCCGACTGTTGCGGGTTGCATTTGACATGATAGTTAGCTGTTTCTTTTTAAAACAAATTCTTCATATTTTTAAAGTGAAAGTGCAATTCGTCCCGTCTCTGTGAAGTTCTCTTTCTTTAGAACCCTCATTTATAAAGACCGGTTGTTTGTGGAAGCCGTAAAAGTAATCTATACTATTGAAATAATACAGGAGACGATACCTGTAGTTTTGTTCGTGTAAACTCCTCTATACTTTATTTCTCCCATTCTTGTCTTTTAGCGGCGTCGCCCTTTGCGTCGTTTTCGCCCCCTTCCCGCGCGTCCGCGCCCGCCCCGACGCACGCACGTCCACGGGCGTGTTCGTGATGCACGCTCCGACGGCGGAAGCGCGCCAAAAGCACGAGCGTGCGCGAGTGGCGCTATTGTTTCGCTGTGCGAGGGTTCGCATCCTGCCTGCTGCCCTCGTGCGCCTCTACCGAGAATCGTGGAACGTCTTGAATCGCTGTGATACATACAAAACATGTAGAATTTATTTTTTTCTTCATATGAAGAAACGGTTTTGATACCGATGAATAAATATGGTAGTGATTCCACAACACTCACCTATTCACCAGTATATGAATTAGTATAGAATAACTATTGCCGATATGTAACAGAGTTCATGAATGATTTGTTTTCCGTTAAAAATCGAGACGTACGAGTAATAATTGTATCTGAGATTTTGAACATCAATTGTCACCATTCTGTTACCTTACTTAATCGACAATTACTTTGGAATAAATATTTCACGTTGTAAATGAGCACCATATGACCATGTAATGAATGTAATTAGCACGAATCAAACTCAAGTTTTAATGCATAGTAGTGGAGTCCATTGCTTTGAGTAATTATATTATGAAATCGATATTATTGGCCGTTAAGAAGAAGGTGGCTCAGTCTCTATTTCACGTGTTTTCAAGAACTGGTAAAAAATGGGAGTGATAATTCACAAATACATTATGAAACCGCAGCTTGAGTCTATTATTACATTTAATACAACAGCTGCATATTGCATTTCCGTGCAAAGAGTTAAATATTAGAGCTCCAAACCTCTATTATTACCGTGAAATCTGGATATTTCGGTTAATCCATTAATCGAATAAGCGTGTTTTTCTTAAATTCTTATCTGCTTAAATGTTAAAAAGTTAGTGTAATTCGAAACTACGCAAGTGGTCTTGGATAATCGACAATCGTTTGCCACTGTTCAGGGAAACAACGCGCAGTCAAGGCTTCGCCTTCACTTGTCGCCCCCGAGGTGAGAAAGCCCGTTCAGAATTCCCCGTTGCGCAGTATTTCAAAATCTCGTTTGAAACCAAACCAAACATCGCGTTTCATTAAGAGTAACTAACCGCGTACTAACCGATAAGCTCATTTGAATATTGATGCAAGGTGTATTTCAATAGGCGTTCCAGGAAGCCAGCGCGCTCCGTTTATAACCGCCCACTTACCTGAACCAGCTGCACTCAGAAACCAGCTCGGCCACACCACGTGTTTACAGTCCGTCCACTTCCCTTGAGATGCCTTCACCTTTACTGACTTCCAATCGGCGAACGAGATACCTTCAATTGTTCCTAGGATTGCGGACCAGCCGTCATTTACATGTAGCGGATTCTTAATGATGTTAATTAATTCAAATTGTTGTTTGAGCGATCCGTGCTGTTGTGATCAGACCGCTTACATTAGACCTTTGGGTACTGGGTTTTAAATTCAAGTTGGTTCAGGAAGAAGTTTCTGGTGAGCGAAGCGGTTCCTCGGGGTACTACTGTTACACTGTCTTGTTGCACCATTATCATTTCAATCATATCATCATCCAACCACCAAAACCATTCATTTTATGTACGGACGAAATAAAAAGTGTCAGCCGATCATAATAATTAATACTTGAATTGAAACTGTTCGAAGCATTTGATACTCCTACTGGAAAGTCCAGACAAGGATCGTCTAGGACTACATAGCCTAGTGACTGAAGCACCTGCTAACCTAGTGCGAACCTGCTAGCCTAGTGCAAACCTGACAATCTCAGTTCGTTTCCCGACTAATTCTTGAACTATTTTGATTACTTAGTTACACAGAATCACATCGTGGTTGGCACGTGCCGTGAGAAACATTATATCTGATTAATTGCTAATCCAACAAAGTGATTTAAACTTTAATAGGAATCGTTCCGGTCATTACTTCAAAGAAAATCGTCGCCAGAAGAATCTTCAAATTTTCCTTTGATGAAAATGTTTTCAACGGAATCAAAATAGGCGAGTCGTTGGTATTTTAATACAGTAATAGAATTTCGATCTTTCATCAAATTTAAAGTGTGCCTACAAGTATTAATTTTAATGTCACACAAGTCACACAAATAATTCTGATGATTAGTCACCGTTTCAACTCTATGGTTGTACAAGAGATTTGCAAATCTAATTTTAAATCTGTGTATGGAGAGGTAAATTCAAACGATTAATCAACAAATAAGAAATATAATATCAATCAAAACAATTATTCTCATACGCTACTGCGTGTTTGCCGACATTCAACTGGAGAATGAAGGGTCCCTAGGATTGCATCCATTCCTTTGCTACTCTGATAGGTGTTATTAATATCTTGCAAATTTAAACTTTAAATGTCATTGGTGGATGCGGAGGTTTTAAATTATGTTTGGTAAGGAAGGATTGCAGGACTGTCGTAATGGACGTGTCTTTGATTCCTAATAATTATAATTTCTACGCCCATCCAAATTTAAACATTCAAGAAGAGAATATTTCTGTCCTTATGTCCGATGAGACACCGTTTTCTCTTCACGACTGCTCAAGAATGCGTAGTTTCCTGTGTATTTCCGATGCTAATTTTGATGCTGTTACGAGGATTTTTACGACCTAACCAGTGACAAAACCCTAATCGCTAGATATAAACTAACTGAAAAGTCTGATTTATTTACAACACTCATCCTTAAAAATTCTTCGATTAGAAGGTTGTAGTGCGATCTTAAGCTTGTTAGTATTTTGAAGTGCGTGAAATTCATTGATCCGTCTTCTGCTACGCCTATGTTGTTGTTTTTTTCACCAGGAGGAAAGAAGAAAGATAAATGAATGTGGAGAATGTTAGGGAGAAGAGTAACATAATTTCATAGAATGGTAGTTTAAAAGTGGGTGATTTTATAAAACGTAAAGTTTATCTACTCATAATTTTAAGTAGTTCGTTTAGTATTAAGTCAATGTACCTGAAATGACAAATCGAATATGAACAAGTTATTCACTCCGTCAGTTTATACTATTTATTTTCATTGGGTTTTTATACATCTCGAGGAAATATTTATCGTTTATTATAAAAATTGTGTTATAAAATAATTATATGTAATGAGCATGTCTAAGTAATTGATTAAAGGCATATTGTTACGCAAGTGGGGATTGGAAGGAAATTGAATTATTGGGGAAAATTTGTCAATAAAATGATTTATCCATAAGCCGAAGTAATTGAATATGACGAAATAACCACTCCATGATGAAAATTATCTGACGAAATATTTATTTATTATCGATTTTAATGAATATGTACTTTACATCGATATTAATTACTTTGCTGGGATTAACTTTGAAGGGGGAGTAAATGAAGCTGTCAGTTTATTTCCACATTTCAAATTGATTGTCCCCCGGAAGACTGTAATAAATTACCGGAGGAAGCGGTGGGCCACTGGGAAAATGTATTTCCCTTCTCATCTTCCTTCAATGAGCACCTACTAGCAGGACCGTTTGCTGCCCCGCTGCGAGCAGTGGGTTCCGAAAGCAAACTCGAGGTCGCAAATTTCGATATACTACAACGAACGGTATACCCATTGTAAGTATCATTGTGATACACCGACCAAGTCTTGTAGCTGTGAACAACTTCCCTTCGTAGATGGTGTAGGGTCGTTGACACGAGAGAGAGAAAGAGAGAGAGAGAGAGAGAGAGAGAGAGAATGAGAGAACAATGACTATTCAATGCTTCCAACAGGTCTCTTTTCTCAATGAAGTATCAGAGTCGACGTGTTGCATACACGATCGAGTACAATAGTCTGGCAAATCGTAGATATGTAGTTGCTTCGATAATTGTCCTGTAGGAACCGCACTCACTATTAAACTAACGTAGAAAATTAAAACCCTCAACATTTTTAAAGAAATTGAAACTCTTTTATGTAATAATGTAATAACATTTTAATGTAACTTCAAATTACTGCTTTGGCTAATTATCAAATACAGCTTCATAATTTAACTCTAAAGTTGAAAATAATTGTAAGTAATTTTAATCAATATGTGTATTTTAAAGCAAGAAAAAGTATTGACATAAATTAAGATTCTCTGAACTATAATAAATAATTGTAAAACAACTATTGCTAAGTTCGGTTCTCCGCTCTCCCATCCACAGAACCCATCATTATTATTGTCAAGTGCTTTGTTTGATCAGATAAGCCCCCGAGGCCAGACCCACTCCGCAGTTGGGTGGCCAATGCCGCTGCCTCCGCCGTGGACATCCGCTGCTCTCCAGCCCCGCCCACCTGCTCCTCAGGCTCTTCTGTCTTGACATCGCGCTTCCACGCACCACCACCACCGCAGCGCCTTTCTCTTTTACTTCTCCTTCTACTCTTTCTTCCCTTCTTTCCCTCCTCTTCTTGGTGGTATTCCTGTTCTTATTCTTCTGTTTTCGGCTGGAATGCTGCTCAGTCTTTTTGGCTGACTCGTGTAGATTCAAAATGCACCACGTGGCTCTTTTGATCTCTCCGCTGTTGCATTGCGCTTATTAACGCATTTATGCTCATTGTTCCAAGAATAAAATAATCAATTTCTGCAGTTTCTTTCGTAGCTCAAATGCCTTATATTGCGAATTTTATATTCCAAGCCATCATAAACTAATAAGGAGGGCTGCGAGGAAGGAGGTTTGCGAGTATATTGAAATACTGATCATATTGAATGAAAACTAATAAAAAAGTATACTATAACATTCATGATTTAATCATGTTTTATTACAACATTTTTTGTTATTAAGAGTGAGCTATATTTGTTTGAGGCCTCCACCCAGCAGGGCCCCAAGCATTATGCTTGAGACTGCTTATGGATGAAGCCACCCGCGTTTGTAGCTAGCGATGGAGCATCTAGCGACTCCGCTAGCGACCTACCCGTCGGCTAGCGGAGTTTTCCCTTACCCTGGTATCTCCCACCAGCCAGGACAAGCTCTAAGCTCAGGTGGCGTAGTGCATGTAAGTGCAAGACGCTTTCGCCCCGTGGTTGGGCGCGGCGCCCACTGCGCTGCGGCGCGTGGGCGTGGCCGGGGACGTGCCCAAAATTTGTGGCGAGCGGCGTGGGTTGCGCAAGCGCAGGGGGAGGGGCCGCTGGCGTAACAGGCTGCTGCGGCGCCACGCGCGTGCGTGGGTGCGTACGAGCAGCCGCTTGCCGCCGCTCACGGCACGGGCCAGCGGAACCGGCCAGCACAGCTCACGCGGTTGCGGTGCGTCTCATGACAAGTCATCTTGTCTTTGGTGCATTATCGACGTAGCTGTCTCGTAAATGAATAGGTGATAGAAATGTGTGTTACAAGACATATAAGTGATAGGAATGTATAGTTATTGAGTAATTTTTGTCATTTTTAAAAATTTTCAATTTTTAGGACAGTTTGTGGAACTGTTCAGATAGCTCATTTTCAAGTTTTGATAGCAATAAAATGTGAAGGAAGCCAGGAAACGAGTTGCACTTTAAACATGTTTGAAGCTATAAAACTTTTTATACGATCAGAATTACTCTCCTGTTTTGTATCGACATAAACAACAAAACAGTATCTATATGTTGATATATCGAAACTCTAGTATCGATGCTTCAACTTATCTTTTGTGTTCGAAACCGAACTTTATTTTCATATTATTTTCTGAATAAATTATACTTTGTTAATATAAAATACATAATTACTATTCTTTCTTTTATTTAATGGCCACCGCTACTAATTATTTTGAAAATCAAATATTCGTAACTTGAAGCCTTCCAATTACAGTGACAATTTACACAGGAAAAGGACCCTTGGAAAATTTTCTCGAGAACTTTTGGAACTTGGAAAATTTTCTCGGGAATGTCTTGTTTTGATGAGCCTGCCAACGAGAGCTCTTGTAAGTTTTAGAAACGCCGTCGTTACTGCTCTCTGTTGCAACGCGGAAAGCGCCCTTCTGTGCAAGGATACTCTTAATTCTCCGACTGAGTCAGTTTCTTCACTCTTTGACTGCGAGTAGTTGCCAGGAGTCCTTGTCACGCACCATTGCCTCCGCAGTTCGATAATTGTACTCCACTCCCTTTTCTCGAACTTCGCAGCCAGAGAATTGCTTTGGAGAGGATCGGTTGCCGCTGTTTAGATATGGAGTAGAGAGAAGTGAGTTATGCAACATCCCTGCAATGTGAATTTGTGCTACTCGCTCTCCACTTGATGTCCGTCCATGTTGGTCCATAGTTCTTTCCGCTCACACTCACACTTACACACACACACACACACACACACACACACACACACACACACACACACACACACACACAGTGTTTAGCTATTACCCGGCGAAATGTTTAGCTAAAAACAAAAAACACGAAAAACCACCTCAACTGCACTTATGACGATATCACCTACTGTTAAGTTTTAAGATCTAGAACAAGAAATGAAACAACACGGCATGAAGCGTGCATGAAATCTGCTTGAACACTTTTTTAATACTACTTGATTAAAAGATAAAATTTGAACGACGATCACCTGTACAAAAATGTCCAAAAAATACGTAATATAATATCGATTAATAAAAAAATAATTATCCAAATTTATTTCTTACTAAATAGGTATCATTGCTAGCACTCGTTTTACAAAAGTATTTTTGGGAAACTTTTATAAAAATATCTCGCAACGAAATCTTATTAGTCTCTTTTGTGCATCGCCAATACCTAAAGTCCGACGCATGGATACGAATGTTAAATTTTAAATTAATTTTTGTATCTCCTGATTATCTTACAGAGGGAAAAGAAACTCGACCGCATAACAATGCAGAAATTCGTTCTCCCAATAGAAAGACGTTAAGGTGGCGGTTGAATCAACAAATACTTGCTACAGAGGACACTTAGGTGTAATTTCTTTAACATTGAATGGAGTGTTGCTTCAGACTGCAATTTGTTACTGAAGAAACCTGAATACATTGGTGATAATCGCAGCAATTTTCCGAGCCTCTGGCTCTGTAGAAGCCCATTGATCAAGTCAGCCGTCCTAATGTGACGTTGGCAGGGGATTCTCGTGGCGTAATTTTTGAACTTTTTGGGCTGTAGAAAAGTACCCGCAGGAATCTGGCCCCGTCGTTCCAGTCGCAGTGTGCTTTGGTTTTTGTACTGAGAGGGATTGTGGCAAATGAATTCTGAGAATCACCTGTAAAAATGTTCCTAAAGAGGATTGGAAGTGGTTTCCAAAAATAACCGCTGAATGCCTGAATGAATTTGCAAGTATAAAAGTTACACCTGTATTTTAAATTAAAATTAGAAACCCTTGTACCGTGAATTTTATGCTTATACACTTAACTCAATATGGCGAAGACGCCAATTGGAAAAAAAAAATTGTGATTGTCATATGCTACGACGAAATGTGTTCATTGGTCAAAAGGCTAGAAATGTGTTCATTGGTCTACCGTAATATTGTCTAAATAGTTGACAAAAAGTCAATCATTTCATGCATCTCACATTACCCCAGCAAAAAGAAGTAGTGTTAGTAAATTCATATTTTTTTAATGCTCAAACACTTATAATTGTAGGTTAATTCTTTTCTCTTTCACACAGATTTCATTCGGAGTTTCTCCTCGTTCACTTCCCTCTTAGATCTTGAGGCTGACTTCTCCACCTAGTTGTGCATTCTAAAGGGAGGGTTCTGGGATGGAGCAGAACCTAAAAGATCAAGCCGCACACCGCACGCAAAGCTACTTCTCAATGGTTCTTTAGGGTCGACTATGAGAAAATTGTCTCTGCAAGGCTGCTCAAATGTAAGCATCAAAGTCAGATTGTCACGGAATGCTATAGTAACCCACGAGCCACTCGTCTTTCACTAGACTAGAGCCGATCGCGCCCGAGCGCATTCCCTCTCAACCCTCCTTTGGGATTGTCTCGACACGCAGCGGAGGCCCGTAGAGATTGTCCGATTTAAATATAGTGACTTGTGATGTGACAATATCTGACGTGACCCGGTTATCCAATCGAGAGCTTCGATACCAAAAATTGAAATCGTAACGACGCTCTCGATTGGATAGCCGCGACGTATAATATTCTGTCAGCAGTGACTCGGTTTCAATCGGACAACAAACGCTGGGGCAGAGCACGCCAAGTGTGCCGCCCACTAGCACATCTCGGTTTATCCTATAATATGGGGCTGATGCACCGTATTACAATACATCGCCCTTGATCTATAGTACGGCTCCGGCAGTACTGCTAGTATGCGGATGTAAGGTCAAGGCTGAAATTCGAGCGTAACGCCATACAAAAAACAAATGGTGGGTCCAAGGAACAGTGCGTGCGCACCTAATCCTGGTAGCGGCGTTTGACCTTCGTGTGAGAAACGGACGCGCCTCGAGCTGCTTCGGGCCAGATCCCTCGCCCAGCGAATACGATATGCCCTCCAGTGCACCGTCCCGACTCTCTCTCTTTCTTTTTTTCCCTCCCTTTGCCCCACTCGGCTTCACCAGCCCTCTCTGCATGCAGCCTCGTTGACAGGGAGGATCGAGTCGTGTGACGGTGACGAATGTTCGAAACTAGCTGCGAAGCAGGGTCGAATTTAATCACCATTTGGGGGAGACTTCTAGCTGCCAGCTGGTCTCTGATCTGTAGGTTTCCGTCGTTTCTTCGACCAATTCCAGGTGAATGCTGAATCTGTACCTTGGTAGACGACACTGGAACACAAACAATCTTTCCTTCTCTCTTTTTCGATCCTCTTCCCTGACGAATACACACACACACTATCTGGTGGAGGAACTCCGACATCTGAGTGTACTTTGGCGCCGGATCTGAGTGGTGGAGAAACACAGTGATTTAACATGCACTACACTTGTGAGATTAATGAACAGAGCAGTGAACGAGTCCGGAGACTCAAAATAATCGAACTGATGTGTCCGGACATAAAGGAATGTACTGTACGCACAGTCCACGTGTGTTCCCTTGATCCGTATGCTGTTTGTACAAAACGTGATCGCCGATCCGCCCCGCCCCTGGCCCCGCCCTGCCCGCCAGCAACGCCCCCTGGCGCTAGAGCTCTTCATTAGGCGCTCAATGGGCCTTTCAGCCACGGGCGAGGGCCTTTGTCACTCGGAATGCCTCGCCCTCAAGGCTAGCTCCAGGTAACGGCGCACCGCGCTAAATCATGTGCTGTTCAGGCTTTGTTGTTAGGAGGACAAACGCTTTATCGAAGGTGGCGTTCTGTTTTGGTCTCTTTTGTTCAGAGAACGTTGCTTTCCAACGGAACGAGTCGCACATGCAAAAAATTGCTTTGTCAATACTGTATGTTTGACATTTGGCTCGAACTAAGGATACACATTATGATTACAAGCCAAACGGTTTGTCGCAAGGTGACAAGAAAGCGTTTAAAAAGACTGACTTGTTTTTGTTATTAACTCCTGGTAGGAAGCTGTTACAGGAAGTGGTGAAAAACGAATAATCGAATACAGCAGACTCATTTTAATTTATCCAAGTAGGGGAAAAAATAAAAAAATACTAATATGTATTTTATTCAAAATATCTTTTTGCATGTTCCAAAGTTGTTATGACGTTGAAGATTTCTATTCATTTCGCAATTGTTAGTTACTCTTCTACCACAAATACATTTTTAGATCCAATCATTGAGTAATGCTGTGAAACATACAAATAACGATGTACTTGGCTTTAAAGACTGTACAATGTTTTTTTTTATCTAGGGCTTTTATCCAGTCGACAGCCGGTTACCCTTTACGCCCCGATGGGACGCATATTCGACCATACACTAGACACCAACACTTGCGGGCTCCTCTGATCTGGGGTCAGCAGAACGCGAGGCCCTCCGCGACAACACATACATACAAGGTCAAGGGACAAACAGCCCAAGGCGGGACTCGAACCCGCGATCCTTCGGGCCGAAGCGCTGAGTCGGTACTTGCTCTTAGCCACCTCGGCCATCCAGGCCGGCCTGTACAATGTTACTTTAGAATAATCGAAATGTAACCTTCGAGAATTAATATTAAAGGTAATGCTTTGAATATAATGAAGCGTAGGTACTTGACAGACGGGCTGACAGACCGCATCTTAGGCACAGAAATTTCGCCCTGAGGAAGGCCGCCGTGACGGCCGAAACGTTAGCATCTGCTCCTAGGAAGCGACGTCTCCCGGACAGCCCAGTGGGTACGTTTACTTTGATTTAACTATGAATTAGACGATGGGTTGTTCAGTATAGTGCAAACAGCAGCAAAGTAGAAAAACTCACGCCTTAATCTGGAGTGCACCCCTGCAAGTTAAACGCCGCGCGCTTGCTCACTCACCCAGACCTCTGGCCCCCCGCGGCGAACATAGTTCTCCACGTACGAAACAGTCTCTCCGTCGGCTGAATTTGAGATGGCAATAAGGTTTCCGTTGGCGGGCGAAGACCCAACGGGTTCGGAAAGCCAGGAATGCTCCGGCGAGAACTGGCCTGGAGGGCGCGCGGGGCCCGTAAATTCTCGCGCGGAGGCCTGCGAGGCCAGCGGCCGGGCGTCTGCATACGAGCCGGCAGCGGTAATCTGACGGGTGAGCGCAGTCGCTGGGGCCTCCGACGTCACCCTTCCGCGAATCACCCACTGGCCTGCCAACGGCGCTGCAGCATTGGGTGTTGCGAATACACGAAGTTATGGACAAATACGGCCAGTCAAGTCAAGATTTCCATACTTCTTTATGGTGTTGTTTCCCCTAAAACTACACCCTGGAAGAAGAAATTTGATTATAAAACTTCATTAGTTTCATTCTTTCACTGCAGTATGTTTTGAGCCACTTCATGTTAACATTATCTGCATATCTTTAATAGGTGTTACATGTTAAGTTTTTGTTATTCACAATATTTATGTTACTGGTCTCATATATTGGTACTCGAAAGAACGTAACTACTAGTACATCGTATGCGATTTTTTTGTCTTCGAAGTGTTGCAAAATAAAAATCGTAGAAAAAGTCTTGTGATAAACATCTTGATAAAACGAGTTTGACATTTGATTGACAAATACACAGTCACGGGTTGCCTGCTTTCTCTACTTTCCATCGCAGTCGCCACATACAAACCCGCTCCATCTGACTAGCACCGACAATTCTCGCGAGGCGCACATTACAATGCGCTGACATCATTCGACCTGTCGGTGTCATGCTTTCATTCACATCGATACGACCTGCGAGCAAATGGCTCGCTCTGGGCGTGAAACATAGACACTCAGCTCGCTCCACCCAGAGGTTCTGCCTTCTCCTGTTTTATCTGTATCATTCTTGTTTATTTGCTTCTTTGTTGTATTCAAATTTATGTGTCTGATTGTTCCCTTGCTTGTTTTTTCTACTGATTCCTTTTCTTCTGTTTTCTTATATTATCTTCTAATTCTTTTTCTCCATCTTCAGCATCGTTCCACTGGTTATTAATGTTTAGTAATACTTGCTTTAAGAATCCAACACTGGGCAGAGAGGAATTTTATCCAGGAATTTTTTACATTTTGTGTCTTTCATTTTATCTGCTTCTTCTATGTGCTTGGACGGTTTTTCAATAGTAACAAAGTACGATTCTTATTACATATTTTATTCACTTATGGGAATTCATTAAAAATATTTTCTGTTTTTAACTCCTTGCGTGGTCAAAATCAGTATATACCCTACATTACCTATCAGCCATACCTAATTGGGCCATAAATGTGTCGGAGATTCTTTTTAATACTTGTTTTAAGGAGAATGAGTCAATGGCGTGACATTATTCTAAACTAGCTGCATTATTCCATTCATTCATTCATTCATTCATTCATTCTAATTCATACACGAAGCAAAAAGGTTCAGCTAGGCATGATTTAGAAAGACCTAACGTCCGTCATCCTTAGGGCATTATCTTCCCCTTCTTCTTCTTCTTCTTCTTCTTCTTCTTCTTCTTCTTCTTCTTCTTCTTCTTCTTCTCCTCCTCCTCCTCGTGTAAGACGGCCAGCGGGGAAGATCACCACCACCTCCCGCGATAAAACATTCACATCTGGAACTAATGACCTCAACAGTTGAATCACTAATCAATCAACAATCTTCTTATTATCCGAACCTGCTGCTTTTTGTGAGCTGCTCTATGGTAGCTTTTCATCTTTCTCCACGTTATACTTCATTACACAATCTCTTAGTTCGGGATTTGTTTTGATCTTGAAGCCAATGTAACCACTTCAACCAGTTAATTACTATATATACCATTTTGACCCCTGGTATCACGAATACACTTATCTATTTACATGGAATCTATCAGCAGAAACCGGGTCATTCATTCACGGAGAGATCTTCGATAGCAATCCCATTTCAAGGAGCACCTGACAAGCGCCGACACCACAGAGGCGACGGCCGTCCCGCCTCCTCACGCGAGGAGCGCGCGGCCGGCGCTGGGCGTGAACCCAGACACCCGCGGCGCGGCGCCCTCGGGGCGGCGGCGTCCACGGACGGCGGCCGGCGCAGCCGCGCGCAGCGGCGGAAAGGCCGCCCGTCACGCGACGCCGCCACCACCGCCGCCGCCGCCGCCGCCGCCGCCTCTTGTCTTTTTCCGCGCCGGCTCAGAGCGACAATTATCTCATGCGAGTAATTGTAACCTGCTGTGCGTGCGACTGATTGCCCGGCTGTGCTTTGGCTTCGCGCCGTTCGCGCCTGCGCCGTAGATGCAGCGCTGGCGGCGCGCCCGGGTAAATCCACACGGCCCGGAATCGGATCCCCTCGTGGCTTGCGGTCGCCGCGCGGGGCTTCGCGCTCGACCGAAAAATATCCCACGACGCGAACACGAGGAGATGCCATTGCAGACGCCGCCGCGTTCAGGACGAATAACAGCTCTTGTACAGTGCGTGGAGTTCGGAAATGCGTGAGAAGATGGATGGTATTATACGCGCACGTTCCCTTGAGCCCCGAAATATCCCACTCCTTTCCCAACATGAGTTGAATTAAGAATAAATGATAGCAACGAGCATTGGGGGCAAAATATGATCACCAGAAATGTTGGTCCCCTTGCATTAGAAACTATTTTGCATCGAAAAAATCTACAAATTTGATATAAATTTTTTTTGTCAAAATAGCCAAACTCCCCACTCCTCGCGCAACGAGCGAAGCGAGGGCTCAAGAAAACGTGCGCGGATATCATAGGTTTTCTGCCTCGACATGTCAAATACTGTAAAGTCTCTTTTCAGTAGTGGCAGGTTTTGCATCTCTGGATGCTGTCGAGCCACGCAGGCTTTCTGCTACTCGAGAAAATGTTCCAGGACGCGGCGTGGACAGGAGACGCCACCGCGTTCGGGACGAACACAATCGCTTGTGGAGTCGGTGACGCCAGGGGGCTCTTGCGCATGGTATTGCGTCACAATATTAGCGAATTTTAAACGCAGCCAGATACCAAAATTACCACATTGTTACAAGGCATTGAAACAGATTTATGAAGCATTTCTTTTAAATTGCATCTTGTACACCATGGTGTTAGTTTTGGTTGGGTACTGTTGAAAACTTTGTACCTCTTTCAAAATGTTTCTCAGCACTTCTCGCTCTCCATGCAACATGGCAGCCAGCTACTGGTCGAGCTTTTCAAACAAAGCGCCCGTGCCGTGGTCACGTGGTTCGTGACGCAAGCTGGTCATGCGCACAACCAGCTAAAATCGGTGCATTGGAGGAACCCAAACATGTATTCCACCAGGGGGGACGCTCCGAAATGTGCAAGAAAATCGAAGATATAGATCGATTTTCGGACACGAAGTGAATATTAAATAATCGTTTTTAAATATTGAGCAGTTTTACATTTCTTGGTGTTTCCGGTCGCCACACTTCCTGCTACTCCCAAAAAATGTTCCACGACGCCAAGAAGAATATATTCTGTTTTCCACCGCGCTAGGGACGAATAAAATCTCTTGTAGGGTGCATGGTGTTCGGAAATATATGAAAAGGTCGAAAGTACAGATCGACTTTCTGCCTCGAAGTTTCGCCACACAAGCATCCTGCTCTCTCGAAAAAAATGTTCCAAAGGAGAAGATATTATGTTGCAAACCACCGCGTTCGGGACGAATAAAATCGCATAGAGTGCGTTGTAGAATCAGAGCGCGAACTAACAATTTTCTTCGGAATTAACAATTGATGAGAAAATCTTCGCGAATAGAAATCATAAACGAGGCACCTAACGTGGATTAATTGATCTTGTAGCAAGGAGAAATTACGTTACAAAGCATGTTATTTTAAATATTACAAGATAATACGTAGAAGAGTTACGCATCTTATAGCGGATCGTAGAGCAGGAATCGTGGGGAGATTTTAAAAGAGTAACTTTCAAATGACCACAGACCACTAAAAAAATAGAGATCCCATTACTGGAATATGTTTCAGGATTCGAGAGCATTGTGCATTTGAGAATGTTTATCTAGAAGCAATTAAAGGGCTCGTCTGTACAGTAGAACGGCTCGTGGTGCCCCGGGAGCCGGTTTTAAAGGACGCTGTGGCGGGAGGGGGCGACTGGTTGGCTGCGGCCGTGGCTGTCGGCGCGGGGAGGAGGAGGGGCAGGCGGCGCGGCCGACCACGCCCGTCACGACTCCGCTCTGATATTTGCAGAAAGAGGCACCCGTTACACAACGCCCGCGCCGCAACGACAAGGCTTTGTTGCTGTCTGTTCGATGCTTTCGGCTTCATTGCTTCTGAAAAAGATCACAGACTCCAGGATGTTGCTCTCCTGTTGCCAAAGAAGAGTGCAGCAGAGTCCTAGGCAGTGTTTTAGGTAAATCCTAGGTCGTGTCACAAGGCACCGCACTAGGGGGCGGACACGAACATTCCAAGCCGTGCTTACCAGTGGTCTGTAGCTTGTGGTGAACGTAATGAGGGTTAGAAGTGCTGCAGACCATGATTCGAATACAAGGGGTAACGTCGCCCATCTTTCAGTAAAGCAGTCAATTGGTATTCAGAATCTTCATGACGTGCCGTGAACACAGAGAGAAAGAGAACTTTAAAATAGTAACAGGATTTCATAACACTCTCATTGGACTTTGAAGTGCGGCTTTCTGAACATTTCGAGTTTCAACAGGGTCCTTGTAAGTACTTTTTTTCTCCTTATGTGAACTACAATTCTCTGTGATTAAATTGTTACACAAACATTATCGTTGATCAATAAAACATGTTCGATCGTCTCAATCCACCATTTTGTTCATGTGAATGATAACGTAACTGGTTCTGAGAAATCAAGGAGTAAATTAGAGCAACGACGTTCGATCTTGCCTTCGTACGATGTATGACAATGGCTTTTCGTAGCGAATGCCCGGCCGGGTCAGGCAGTGGCAAATGTCTGCATTAATCATTAGTGCATTGAACATGTCTGGTCTATAGATCATGCTATCTGTTGTAATTATGTAAGACATCCAGCAACCAGGAGACTGAGGAACAGACTTACTGTAGGTAATCATTATAGGCAAAGCACTGGTGTAAATTGATAAGATGGAACGAATGTAATTCATAGTTTACGGCCAAACTATATTACATATTCCTCAATTAAAACTTCTTTGATGCTGAAGTATTTTTAATGTGAGAGATTTTAAATGTACGTTTGTTTGGGAATTAATTGTGACTTACAGGAACCGCATAACTCTTCATTATTGATCACTAAATTAGTTCAAAGACAAGGTGTCGGGAAAGGTGACAATTATATTATTGATCACTTTCACTACCGTTTTGTTATTCTCTTCAATTGTTACTTCGGTATCAAGTCGCCATTTGCATGTTAACTCATGCGTGATGTAACCATACATCCCGTTTTGAACGTTACTGTTCTGTTTTCAAGCACATTTTCCCGTTGTCCACAAGCACTCTTTCGGGACAAAATCATGTCCCATTTCCAGAAAGAGAGCGAACCATTTCTAACAAAACAAATCTTTATAAATTATAATTAATTATTATTTATATTCTACAAATCTTTATATAGTATATATCTGTAACAAATTTAATTAGTGAACGTATTTTATTCTCGTCTGACAGTAATGTATCCATAAAAAAGATATTTTTTCATTACGAAGAAGTTGTGGACGAGCTAAAACACACAGTTGTCAGTTATTAAAGATCAGATAATTATCAGAGAAAATTTTAAGAAACCCTTCCGTGAATAGATTATTATTTAAAATCCACACCAATTATTCTGAAATGTACTTGTTTTTAAGAAAATTGCAATATTAGACGCATGATTATTTTGACATATTTATTTCTCATAATTTCATTAATATATAAAAACTATGAATATATACGCAGTTTAGAGTATTAGTAACGGAAAATTAAGAGATGTGCCATTGCGAACATGAAGACCTGCAATTTCGAGGCATACGGAATAAACGGTCGCGCTACTCATGATGCAAACGTGATGTCGTCCGCTCCATTCGCGCTGCCTGCGCACTTGGTGCTACGCGTCCGTGCCAGGGCTTGCCCACATATGCAGAGGCTGCTGCGCGGAGTTTGCGACATGTGGGAGGGAGCAACTGCGCCTGCACGTGTGGCGTTGACCCACATCCACGGCGGCTCGGAGAAACCGATGCTTGCTTCCGATAAAGGAAATTAACTCTCTCCCTCTGATAAATGACTTGCTTTATGGCGACGCCGCGAAGTTTCTGCGCGGGGCTGAACCGGCGACGGGAAAAGTGCCTGCGTTTGTAGCGGGAAACGGGCTTCGATATGGTTGGGGGTTCGCACCCCGTAAGACACGCTTTTTTGACGAATGATTCCGGGCGCATCAACTACTAATATCATTAGTCCTAAAAGTGTAGTGCATGTTTTTATCGCGGGAGGTGGAAGTGATTTTTCCCCGTTGGAAAGCGCCGACCAACACCTCGGCTTGCGGGTTTTCCCCAACCGGTCACTCCTACGATCGGGGCACCGCCTCAGCCGGGAACTCTAGGCAAACTCCCGACTGGTCTCCCCACATGTATGATCGTGCACTGCATGTAAGTGTAAGTGTGCGTAAGGAAGGGGTATGATTTGAAGAAGGAAGATGAAGGAAAGATTGCGCGCAGTGCGTGGCCTGTTTGTTAGGATACAGCTCCGGCATTTGCCTGGTGTAGTCGGATAAACTACGGAAAAATACTGATCAGAGCAACCAAACGGCCGCTAGAGTTATCCACTAGACAGCGGCTGAAATGGACCTAGCTGTGCAGGTACTGTCGAAAACCCTGCCACTGTCGGGACTCGCACCCTAGGATCTCCCGGTCAGAAGCACGGCCGTGAAATCAATTGAATCCCTGAGTCATCTAAGCTACTAATGACTCGGGATATTTAAGAAACGCGTGCATGTGTACTGCAACTACTGGTATCTTGGAAGAAATCGCCAAAACTCTAAAATCGTTCGTGAAAAGAAAGCGTGTAAATCGGGTCTAAGGCAGGCCTCCCAACGAGCAGTTGGATGGTTAGTTGGTGATTCCGGGCGCGTCAAGTACAGAGGTCGTTCGTCCCATAAGTGTAGTGCATGTTTTTTCATCGAGAGGTGGCGGTGATGTTACCCCGCTGGATGGCGAGATCCGGTGCCGACCTACCGACGGCTAGTGGTGTTTCCTCAACCAGGACTCCCCCACCAGCGGGGCACCGCCCCAGCCAGGACAAGCTCTAAGCTCCCGACCGGTCTCCAGGCAAGTGTAGTAGTGTAGTGCATGTGACTATAAGTGTGTGTAAGGAAGACGTGAGGATAGGACAAGCAAGAGGAAGGACGGTCCGTGGGCCCTCTGTTGTGCATCATTCTCCCAGTGCAGCGGTGTCGCAGGGCCCCGCGCCGTGCCGAGGCCTCTGGATTTATGGCGCGGCCGCGAGTGCAGCGGCGGCGGCGGCGGCGGCGGCGGCGGCGGCGGCGGCGGCGGCGGCGGCGGCGGCGGCGAGCGCGGGCCGTGCACTGGCGGGAGACGCCGCGCCGCGCCGCGCCGCGCCGCGCGGTCTCCGCGCAGGAAGGCAGTCGGGCCACGCGCACGTGCCTGGCATGCGAATGGGGCTCCCGCGCTCTGTGACCGCACCCCGCGGCCGGATCAGTCTCTAGGCCCAATCCGCGGCGCTAGGCATCAACAAACAATGCACCCCCACATACAATGTGTGTGAAAATTTTATTATCAACATCAATATGAAATTACAACTACCATAAACCCCCATGAACTCGAATTCCAAGGGGCCGAAATTATCGGAGTTCGTGTTATCCGAGTATTATAAATGTCCGTATTACCGTCATTCCTTAGCCGTAATCTCCTTTTCACCTTTGATATTCCTCGATCGATAGTTGAATTTGTCCCTTGCCCCTTCAATTTCAAACGGATATTTGCATTTTTGGGGGTACATTGTATAAAATCTCAAGGACATTTTCAATTTTCTCTCAACGATGATTCCAAACTTTTTGATTACATTTTATAATTGGATAAAGTAAAGTACACGTATAAAAGTGGTCCGATTTTCGTTAAATACATTAATTTTCAAAGTACGAAAGTTTCCATTTGTTTCGACATCTTCCTACAACAATATTGAAGACAAGATATTTTGCTTCTGAATGAAATCTTTTCTTCAAAATTAAATCTTTAAATGAGCTCAAGAACAATTTCTTCAAAATATGAGTAGTTCTTGCGTAAATTTGTATAAAATGAAAGCCAATTTAAAAACTTATTTTTTTAATGGCTCTGTATTTATTTATTTATTTATTTATTTATTTATTTATTTATTTATTTATTTATTTATTTATTTATTTATTTATTTTTATTTTTTTCATACACCCGCCCGCCCTCCCGGGAATACCTGCGCCGTCCATCCTATGTCGAATAATGAGAAGTACGCTTATAAGAACGCAACACGATTTGCATTGAACTCTCTGAGTTTTCGAAAACTGCCAAAGTTAAAAATGTTAGGTAAATATGCTTTTACTGTTGTAATATTTACATAGTATCAGTATTTAGTTTCTGATAATGTTGCACGGGGAGAAGGTTATATTAGAGATAACCTGATATTATAAATGTACTAATACCGATATGCATATTGTTAATATCGAAAACAAAAAATTAAAAATAGTATAAAAAGGTATAGAATTATTAATATTTAAATATCCCACATCTCTACTCCCAAAATTAGATATCCACATGTTGGAAAACTGCTGCAACGATGGCTTGCCCGATGATCGGGGACCCGGATGCCTTGCCTTGCGGAGACGCAGGGCGCCTTCCCGCGCCCACCTGTCACCGCCCGCGCGGAGGCATCGGGTGTCGCCCCACCCCCCGGCCGCCCGCGGACTCCAACGGAGCGGCGCACGGCGTCGGTTGATGGCGCTGCAGGGCCTCCGACCAGCATTGTCGACCCTAGCTCAGATAGATGGAAGAATTCAGCTGCTGTTTGGAAGAGAATTCTAGCGGCCTGCTCTGATCGGTAGCTTGTGCTTTCCCGATCGACACCAGGCGAATGCCGGAGCAATATCCGATGGGAGATCCCTGGTTAGTGAAAACCTCAGAAGCCCACGGGTAGCCGCATCTCGCCCTCCAGCGGGGAAGATCATCGCCACCTCCCGCACCAAAAACATGCTCTTCACTTACGGGACGAATGACTCAGCAGTTGATACACCCGGAACCGACGGGGCACCCGATCCTGCAATGTCACCTGTGAGAATCGATTCAAGCAGGATCGGTACCCACACTTTGCAATATTCAATATTGGATTATCTACAATGATATTTTGGATATCTAAACTGAAGTGTTGATAGTAATTATAGAAAAAGGCGTGGCAATACAGCCCCAAATTTAATAGTTTCTTAAGATTGTGTTATCGTTATAAATGTGTTCATAACTCTACTTTGGGCAATGTTCAGGGTATCAGTGCGGCGGCGTTACAGAGTAAAATGTTTTACACGTTGTTCTTATGTGAACAATGTATAAAATTCTATAACACACAAGAGTTGTAAACACTCGTGGAGATAAAAATTTAAAAATAAAACAAAAAAACATGACGACTTTATCATGTCCCGACAAATAAATTCAATATATATTAGCAGCAGTTTCAATTCTTAAGAGGCAAGAAGATCGACCAATCGATATCGTATTCTATTGAGAATATTGAATGTGCTGTTGATACAGGATTTGCGACATCCGCAATTCTGTCGAGAGTAAAGCAGCAAGAATTTCTACCATCAATCGTTTTGGTGTTCCATGTATTCAATTATATTTTTCAGTCCCGTGAATGAGTTAATGAGTTAGAACGCCGAGAATCAAAACGTATAATCATTGGATGTCTTTTCGGGTCAGTCACTCGGGCTTTTCGAGCTGTGCTCTTGTTTCTCGACGCCTTAACGAACCATTTGCTCTCTCCTGTTTTCTGTCATCCTGAATGAACGATCACACAAATCACGTTCTCATATCTTCCTGTAATCTCAATCACGAATTAATGGGTAATCGGTCACGTACGGTGAATATATTCTACTTAGCATAATCCAACAACCATTTTCTGAACAGCGAATTGAACATCAAGGGTAACCGGGTAATTTGCGACTTTCCATTTATGCGTAATTACTGTTACCTTAGCGCTAAAGCCTCAAGATAAACACAGTGCACTCTAATAACAACACATGTTTCTATTACAACTAGCATCCTTACTCCTAATGTGATGATAACCAGATTGGTAGCAGTATGCTTTCTTTTGTATCCCAGTGAGTGAGATTTTAATTAATTGGTAGTCAAACAACTGATTGCGGTGTTACAAATTTTTTCCATAGCTGTCGAACACGCCATAACGAGATGTAAACACACATAAACAACAGCGTACAGTGGCGAGCGGAGTGTGTTTATTTGCTGAGGTGTGCCTTGCTTCAAATAGAGTATTCTGTGTCAGCGGCGCTCCACCACGCGTCATCTCTATTCTCTGGTTGCTACCCAGATTATGTAACGGCGCAGCCACAGAACGCGCAAACGCGCGGCAGCCTTCGCTCCCCCCACCCCACCCGCCCCCTCTCAACGGCCCCGCCCACAACTCTACAATGCAGCATCCCGCCGGCCTCACCGCCCTATGCCGCCACCCCCACCTCCACATGGCCCAACCCGCTCCACCTCCACGTCCCCGGCGTCACATTCGCCAGTACAAGTTCCCTTGTCGTCCACATCTCCAACTCTGCCTCCTTCCATCACCACCGGGGTCAGTACGCCGTCCACAATTCCCGTCCCCGCCCCTTCTCTTTGTCCTCGCCGCTCCGGGCCACGCTCCTGCACGCTGACTCGTGCATCTCCCTCCCCGCGCCATCCGCTGTCGCCAAGACTACTTTACCCCTTCTCGTTGCCCCTCGCCTCTCCTTATGCCCGGTGTTCTACTGCTCTTCTTGTCATAAAGCAGCCAGCGCACCAAGAAAATGTAATTTCCGGAAATGAACAAATTGAAGCAGCGACAAATTGGTGTACCCACCTCTGTTTTCTTCTCTCTCAACTATTGCTTGTTACGTTAACTCTTCTAACGACTACAGCCGCTGATTTTGGCAATGCGCCACCTTAACCATTGGCCGCAGCGGCTGCCACCACATGTTCAGAGCGTTCTCTTTCATGAGGTGACCTGTACAATGGGTTACATACAGCAAGAAAAAGACGTTGTTATTAGAAAACAATCAAAGCTCCCCTTTTGTTATTGCGTTCCGCCGCAAAACTTCCTCCATTTTTACAATTGCTCCTCGCATTTTGAGTTTTCCTACAAATTGAGGTTCAACAGTGTAAAAGGGTAGTAATTTCCTTGCTTTTCAGCTAATAAACAATCAGAGAGATCATGGTGCATCGTGGGCCTAAATGAGTTGGTATTTACAAAGTGGTGAGAGAGGGTATTCTTTATTACTGTAATTCCAACATCATAGTAAATACTTTGTGGTATTTGTAATATTAATTCAAATGTTACTTCCTGTTATGGATGATATTATAGATTTGATGGTTTTTCATTCTCTTCAACACAATCAGGTGAAATTCATTGTACTAGACGTTCGAGCCTCTCATTGTTTCGTTTAGTTCGAAGCTGTTGCGTTAACCTTAACTACGTAATATGTCGTTTCTTGCATGAGCCATAATTCTCCGCCAGTAAATCGGATGGAATAAATTGGATTCGATCTCGAGTGGCTGGGAGGCTCTGTGCGTCTACTCCTCTGATAAGTCGAAAACTCCGACCCACTGCGGATAGGGCGAGCGGCGAATGTTTGGCGCTCGGCAACGAGCAAGCAACCCGACCTCGCGTCTGGGCATTCGCGGAGCAATCGCTCGATACCGAAAGCGCGTGCGGCGCCGACATCAGAGCAGCGCGGAGCGAAGGCCACGGGTGGGAGTACCGCGTACAACACGGTCGTTTTCCCCCGGGTATTGTAGCACGGCTGGCTTCTCATATCAACACGCAGCATGGTCGTTGATCGGTCAGCGTTTACCTCTCGTGATAATGTATGCGCTCTCTGGAAAGCAAAGAGAACGCACCTCAGAGGCCATCTGCCTGTGAAAACCAAATCTCTCGCCCCACGCCCTCTGCAAGGCGCCCACAGGAGTAGACCTGTGAAAAGCGAACTAAGCAAGGGCTCACGCTCATGAGAGTCCCACCTCCATTAATGTACACAGCTCTTTACTTTAATTCGTGCAAATCAATTCTGATATTAAAATTGAGATGCGTTTTAAAACATGTAATGTTTTATCCATATTAAAACACATTCGTCACACACTAATAATGACCGATGTGATGCGTTCAAACTATATGCAAAATACCGCTTAAAAACAAAGTTGATCTTAACATCTCAGAATATAGAAGTGGTAAAGAGTAATATAATATTTCATTTTATTAAAATGTATTAAACTAAATATTCTAATTTTACTATGGGCCCCGTATGTCGGTCATGTTATGAGCACCTAAAACTGTCAATACGTGGTTGGGCACACATCATCTCCATTCTTTCCGTAAAGATTTGTCCGACAACCCATCGCCAGCGCTCTTGGCATCGGCGCCCCGGCCACGCCCCCTCCCCCCCGCCCATTGACGCGCGCCAGCTCTTCCTGGAAGGCGCCCCCCTATTCGCATGCGGCGGGAGATGGGCGCGTCGTGAGCGAATCGAAGCGAAAAAGTCCAGCGCCTCTGTGAGGGGAATAGCGACGAACGAAAGTTAACATCTTTTGGGCACATATTTAGAGGCGACACCTCGCCCGCACCTGTTTGGGAGACAAGGTGTTGGCAAAAACATCAAGGGGCAGGAGGAAGACTGAAAATAGCTGCTCAGAACGCGTCTGATGGGACGAGCGGTGGAGCATAAAGAGGAAGCAGAACGCGCCGGGTGGCGCCTTGGAAATCTGTCACGACGGAGAGGAAAATGCCTACAGCCGTTTCTGAAAAAAAAGACCTTTTCAGGAGCTAGAGTTCACGCACTAGGCATCAAGACAGTGATCAGATAGAGCGACATTTTCGAACAAAATATTTCTTTGGTATCAGGGACCCCACATAATTTTGCCATAATCTCGAGATAGATGTATCGTTGTGGATAAAACTGATTGTTTAAAGATTGTGCAAACTGGCATTACTCTGTAATGAGCAAGTTTTGACGGTAGAGGAACCATAAAAGAAACAAATTAGTGCCTTTGGCTACAAAACTTCCCATGTAGACGAGCTGTGGTTACGCCGTTGCTCCTGCAGTATCGTGGACCGGAAGATCCACTGTCCTTGTCATTTTTCGTTACCTGGGAAGGCGCTTGCGCGACGCGTCCGTGCCTCTTCCTCGAAGACCGGGGTTCGCACCCCTTCGCCCCCTACGTGCCCCACTTCCCTAAGGGAACTCTTGGAGCATCGAAATGGGCCATTTAATGCTGTGTTGTCACCACCCTGCAGCTTTGTTGAATTTTCAGTTACGTCAGAAATAAATTCCGCGCAATAAACGACTTCTTTCACGTGACCAATTAATAACTGCCAGTCCAAAAGGATTATTGGGTGGTTCCTTTACTTCCTAGGTCTTCAAATAGGGAGTTATATTGCAAGCCTATGAAACCTTTTGAAGCGTTCGATTGTGAAGAGAGAAAAACGACGGGAAGGATTTCAGAAGAATTCTGTTCAATTCGTTGTCGGCGTGTCCAATGATTTGAACAATGGAGTTGCTTAAAGCATTTGACGCCTAATCGTAATATCCTCTCTAAATGACCTCAACACGCTCATGTATTCTTCACTTTCGAAAACATTATTGAAAATTTTTGCTTAAAAAAGAACTTTTTTTATTACGAAATGTTTTGTGAGCCAAAGACACAATCGGTGACTTTTACTTTTGCCCAAAATAATTAAACACATATTTCTTTGACTTGGTATTTCTGAAAGACATGAGGTATTTTTTTAAAAGAATCTAAGACACTTTTTTTTATCTTTGGTTGCTTATTGTCTTTGGTTTGGTTTGGTATCTTACACGGTTGATCGTTTTATCTTTGAATAATAGGAAACTATTACGCTTATATATTATTCATTACAATCTGATCTATCCTAAAAAAGTAATTATACACAATTTAAAATTTTAAAGTACTTAATTTTAACAACATTTTTTTAAAATTAAACAAGTTAATTGCAAATCAGGAACTGATACTAACTGTGACAAAAATCTTTTCTATTGTAGAAGTGTCCATTATCTTTCATTTTTACTAATCGTGAACATTGAAGGTTCTGTCATCATTGTTTCCGCTGAATTTCGGACGTGAAATTTCTGAATTGCATCTTGCATTTTTGGCATGTCTGAACTGATTACGTTTTGAATTCCATTAGGAGTGATATGATTCGACTAATTCTACACGAGCTGATCCAATTGAATCCGATTCCTTTCGATGCAAGAGCAAACGCAGATTCAGGGGGCGGAAAAGTAGCAACGTTCGCGATGTCTCCCAGTCCTATCCGACCCGATGCCATCCATCCATGTGTAGCGTCGCGTGGTTCGGCGCCGCCGCCTCGGGCCGCTTCGGGGAAACCCGCCCTAAGGCGGATGTAGAATGGGGGTGTAGGACGGCGGCGCCACGCTGGAAAGCCCCGTAGGAATCCCGGCTGGAAAATCCCTGAAAAGGACGCGCGCGGACGCGAGTTTAAGAGATGTCGGTTGCAGCCCTGGAAAGGCTGCCCAGCGAGCCGTATGACGCCCGCTGCTTGTAGGGTGGGGGCGAGCCGACGGATATTTAAGGCTGCGCCGACAGGCGCCTCGCGGGATGCGCAGGGTGTCGAAAGACGAGAGGTATCTCCAGTGCTATCATTGCACGTGATCTTCAGGTCGAAGATCGGTTTGGCGACAGGCCATGTAACTGATGTAGTTACGGGACTCTTATGTCCGACAGCTTCGCACCTCGTGTTGCTTTTTGCTGCTTCCGAAGCAGTGGTTCTGGGCGAGGCCTAGGGACGGTCGCGGGGTTTCGCGGCTAAGAGAACTGAAAGGTTGCCAAGGGGTTAGATTTTCGTATTATAATCTTTGTACATTAATTGTAAATATTCTGTAAATATATTGTAAATATCAATCAGAACAGTCGTCTGTGTTTTTCATTCTAGTACGTCACACATGATACCCCCACCATGATCCACCCATGGCGGGGGTGCGAAAAGGCACAGCGGGAACAGTGGTTTTGTCAACTTTTGGCGGTATTTATTTAATTCGATCACCCCGACTCGATCCGATCTCAACCGACCCGATCCGATCTCATCCGACCCGATCCGATCTCATCCGACCCGATCTTATTCTGCCCTATGAATCCTACCCGATCCGATCCGATCTCACCTGAGCAGACTCTACAATCCTGCGGAGGCGAGTGGCCATCTCGCCCCGCCTTGACCGGCTCCAACGCGCCCGCCCGCTCCAATCGCGCTGAATCCGGGCGCGGGCTCGGGCGCGCGCGTCCTGTTGTGGTTGGCGGCGGCGGCGGCGGCGCGAGCGGCTTCTCCGTCGCGAGCTATTTCCGCCAGCGCTGAGTCAGGCGCCGCCGCCGGCTGCCCACCGTCTAATTTCGGGCCTCCGCCCCCACCGCCGCCGCCATCGACTCCGGTTCACGCTCCCGCCGCGCAGCTCGGTGGCTCCACGCGGAAGCAGATTGGTGTCAAGGCGCTGCCACCTCGAGGGGGAGTCCCGGGGGTGTTGGCCGGTCGTATCGAAAATCAACAGTAATACTTGTGTATCACTGTGGCCATAATTCTGCGGGTTTTGAAACTTAAAGACAGTGTTGAGGACCTTGAGGAAGCCAGTATGAGAGATGAGTTACTACCGTACAATGAGAGCACCCCATAAAAGGATTAACATACTGCCCAACGTTAGTTGTAAAGATAAGCTACATAAGTAATTGATTAGTTATTTTGTGGTTCCGGGCGTGTCAACCCTTATGATCTCTGGGACGTCCCAGCCAGACCCGTTGCAGTGGGAACACTTGTCATCTCCAGCCATCACAATATGTTCATGCTAAATAACTTGGAAACTCTGAAGAAGACTCTATAAAAGCGAAACTTGGACAGTCAGTAATATGTTCCATATTATGTATGTATTTGGCGTTATTGGGTCGGTACTCCGACTTCGCCGGCTAGTTACCGGTGTCCCCCATGCCTGGATATAGTTAAATTCCCATGCTTGGCGGTAAGAGTGACATGAGGCGAACATGAGGTATTCTCGTCACCGTAACTGGCAAGATCCGCCTGCTTGAGCTTTTCTTCGTCTCACAACTATAGAACCTGGGACGATTATAAATGAAAGCTACAACTCTATTTTTGCCTCAACCGGGAATCAAACCCGGGACCACAGCACGGTAAGCTAGTAAGCTGATCACGAGCCATCCCAGAGGCTGTTTCACATTATATATTTTAATAAAATATAAAAATATTTTAAAACAAATATTTAGTGAATAGCGAAAAAAATGAGTGGTCTACTAGCCCTGTGGAAGGCCACGACAAGTTATTCGAAACGTCAGCCTTCGACGCGGACAGCTAATAGCACTAAAGATAGTCCCATATAACATATTCTCGTAATGATAGAATGCCTCTATGCGAAGTGGGAGGAGCAAATTTAAAAAGCATTGGCAAACCAAGATTATTTTTTCTCAGACTCTCTCTAAAATATGAATGCAAAAAAGGATTTTCGCAGTCAACTTCATAAGGTCCCAACGATGTCCAAAATCATGAAATGTCATTTCTTCCTATTTGCCCACTTAGCAGGCCAAAACAAATACATAATTGCTACAAACAAACAAATACATTAAGACTTTCAGAAGTAGGCAATATTTGTTGATATTTAATACATTATAATAGGATTTCGATGCCAATGATTGATTTGCAAATATTGTTAAACTATGGTCAAACTATATCAGCATCTTTTCAGTAGCGTTTCCCACTTAGATTTCAATGAATCATTTCATTTAGGGATGACTTGAGCACTTATTTAGACAAATGAAAGCTATCTTTGGGTAGTATTGAGATGTATTATCATGGAAAAATAACACTCAAACTTTTGCTCCGGAAACGATTCAATGTTATGCCCTTCTGAACATGGAACTGTACAGCTGCTGTTTATTACTCCAGTGTATCGTGTGAAAGCGCTGTCATAGTTTTGGCGGGAAGCGTTCAATAATACGAGTTGTGAGTTGTCAGTTAACGTCATCTAAAATTCCATATCCTTTCAGTGTTGTCGACAAATGTTCGTGTTCACTTGCTTTGCATGTCATCGTTTTTTGCAACACAACGCAAGCCTCAAAACATCCTCAGTGTAGAGCGTTGCCTTGCTGCCCAACGTCCTGTTTCTAGATCTAGTGGTGACCAATGGTGTCCACAGACGTTGTTAATTTATGCAAATATAAGCTTGCCGCAGCTCCGGAAAATTAAATAATCTTCCTTCCTGAAGTTCACGTCACATTCACACGAGATTAAATATTTTTTTGGAATTAAATCTTTGAAAATCTTATTGATTTATTTCATTACTGACGATTTTCAACACGTATTTAATCTTCTTTTGCTTCCTGATTTTGTTATTTTTCTGGGGAACTATTCTTTTTTAACGCTTTTATTGAAACCACATTCTTTTCCTTCCTTTGTCTTGGAGTCCCTGGAATTCATTGTTTTTTAAGAATATCTTCTTAAATTTTGCATCAGACTGCGTTTCTCTTTGGGTACGAAGTTTTTTGAACATTTTTGAGAAAAAGATTATATCTTATGACTTGACAAAGGAATTGAAATGTCGCTCGTTATTGACTGAGAGTGAGCGGTGCCAATATTCTGTTTATTTGTAAAAGTATCCTTCAGGTGTTTTATTTTTCATATTGTTAAAAAAATATGAAAGTAGTGCTATCATAATAAAAACATTCAATTAAAAAAGTATTTTCTTTAATTATAAAAATGTGTCCTCCCCCGTTAAATATTTTTTGAAATGCTCATTGTCTATGACCCGCGCCCTCGCTGAGCGGCAAAGGAGTCGATGCTGTGCCCCATCCGTTAACGGCTGTCGTTTACGCTCTCCCAAACTCATCTCCGGATTTATGGACACGGAAATTATAGGTAGTCTCCTCGCACGCTTGGGAGTTTGTTTTGTAGGTGCCGATACCGCTCATCAACCCCCAAGTCTGTGTTCTTCGAACTGGTTAGCGTGCTCGTGTTGGGATGGCGAGGCGGGGCTATTTACTGGGCATTACTGTTGCTGTTATTTATAAGCAAGAGCAAAAAATGAACGTTTTTAACGACCTTTGCGTCCAGTTGTGTTAGAATATGACTCACGGTGAGTTTTGAAACGAGCGTCTCGCTATAGCTTGGTGCTTCTGTCAGAGGGTCGTAAAGATGTCTCCCGGAAGCTGTCGCAAATGCAAAGGAATCGGGTTCCGTTTGCATTGTGTCTGCACATAATCGTTCTGCAGTCTATATCGCTGATGAACACAATAGAGATGGGAATGAATGCCACTTGACCTCTTTTGTTTCAATGAATGAAATGGCGCCGTCGCTTAGTTCTTCAGCTGCGTTGTCTAAACATCTATCATCAATTATTCACAATATGCAATTTGTTCCTTTACAAAACACGAGTAAGGCAGAGTAAAACTTGTTTTTGTTGTTTTTACACGCAAAGATGTTTTAAACAAAATGAACCTAATTTACAAAATACAATCTCTTTTACAAACAAGAGCTTTAGAACTTACTTTGTGGATTTACTGTATGGATGCGTAGCGATATGCCAAAATATGGACGCGTAGCGATATGCCGAAATATGGATGCGTAGCGATATGCCGAAATATGGATGCGTAGCGATATGCCAAAATATGGGCGCGTAGCGATATGCCGAAATATGGATGCGTAGCGATATGCCAAAATATGGGTGCGTAGCGATATGCCAAATATGGACGCGTAGCGATATGCCGAAATAAGGATGCGTAGCGATATGCCAAAATATGGACGCGTAGCGATATGCCGAAATATGGATGCGTAGCGATATGCCGAAATATGGATGCGTAGCGATATGCCAAAATATGGGTGCGTAGCGATATGCCGAAATATGGATGCGTAGCGATATCCAAAAATATGGATGCGTAGCGATATGCCAAAATACGGATGCGTAGCGATATGCCAAAATATGGATGCGTAGCAATATGCCGAGATATGGATGCGTAGCGATATGCCAAAATATGGATGCGTAGCGATATGTCGAAATATGGATGCGTAGCGATATGCCAAAATATGGATGCGTAGCGATATGCCAAAATATGGATGCGTAGCGATATGCGTATGCGATATGCGTAGCGGTCTGCCGAAAGAATTTCCTTGTGGGAATATCTCAAGAAATATTCATTTGGGAAAATCTGGCCCAGATAGTGGTGATGTTGAATGCAGTTACTCCTCTACTAATTTTAAATCGGAGATTATCTGCAAGTAATCAAACAAAAACATGTCTTATAACCATAACATATCAATACCAGAACATTAAATTTGGTGTACTTAAGAAAGAAATTTATTTTTCAATAATAACATGGTTGGAACAATTGAAACTCATTGCCCTGACATAATAAATTTGGAACATTGTTCATCAGAAGTGTGATTATTTCATTGTAGATTCTTTCTCACTTTGGAGTCTATTGAAACAAAGAAAAAAGAGTGATGTATTGTTTGGGCAAGTGAGCGTTCACTTTGTTACTAATTAACTGGTTCAGAAATAATTAAATTTTGTCACATAAATAATGAATTATAGGAAAATGTGTAACTATTGAGCAAACTTATTTTTTAGGGCGCATAAGTTCAGTGAGCTGGGCGTAATTCCACATGACCCAATTCTTGGAAGATAGGTCCACAAAAAATATGCATTTAAACGGATGTAAAGATTTACGGGCCACCCGGCCTGGCGATGAGGTCGCAAGCTTTCTGCCCTGGACTTCCAGGACATTTGTGGTTGATAAATCGGGTTAGCAGCAGATTTTCTTCGTGTTGTTTCAAATCTTCTGTCTCTCATTCCTCCATTGCACCATCGTTGATGTCATCTATCTATTAAATCGCTAATCCATCCAAAAATGATCTTAAAGATAGACGTTGAAGTCTTAATAAAGAAAAATACAAAAGCTTCATTTAATTGAAATATTACATGTGGACAATTCTTGCACATAAGAGAAGGAGCATCAATGTTATATTCTTGGAAACTTCTTTTGTTTTTTTAGTGTGAAGATGGATTGTTAGAATTATTTTTAGCTGGTACATACTAGTGAATTCAAAGTTCAAATAAAAGTTACGTATTGTAATATCTCATATCGTCGTTGCGTCTGTAAAAACGGCCATGTGAAGTGAATTTAATAATGGAAAATTAACATAAACTAATAAGCGCGTGTCATTGAAATTTTGGAAATGAGCGCATTTCTTAAGGTTCATTTCGCGTACTCAATTCACTTCATACGGTCGTTTTTGCACGTGCAGCGACGATATTACATACGGGAGAAAGCGAGAGTTTCCTTGAGGTAAATGTTCAGGAGAGACAAAGTTAGTCCCCGGCGGAAAGTGATATTTCTGTGCCTTTGTGTCCCGGCGACCTCGCACGTGTGGCGGGGTGGAGGTGGGGCGGGGAGGGGCAGAGCGTCGTGGCCCTAATTGTTCCCCCGCCGCTTCCGCTCCCCGCCCCACCCCAACACTACCTCACTCGACCGTTTGTGTCCAGCCACCTACGACCCTGCCAACCCCCGCGCCATCAGCCCCGCCGCTGCCCCGACCGCTCCCGCTAGCCCCGCACCCATCTTGCCTCCCCGACGACGTCTCCCCCCCCCCCCGAGCACCTCCCACCCCGGCCCCCGACACTCAGCGACACGTGCAGGTCCCGCTGTCTCCCACCCCCCCACACACCACCTCCGCTACTGATTTCAAACCCTCCCCGACCCCCACCGCCTCCGACACCTGCGAATCCCGCCGCCCCCAGCCGTCCCCACCGCCCCGCCCCCAACCCTGCAGCCTCCGCAGCCCCCGCCCGCGGCCGCTGCGTCTGCCCTGGGCGCAGTTGCGATTTCAGAGGACCCTTTATTACTCCCCGATAAAGAAAATACTACTGATTGACACAGGGAGGCACCGGAGGGGTGGGGGCTCTTGTGCCCCCCTCCAGAAGCCAATGTTATTTTTAAAAAATACAGCGTTTACTATTGTTTTTATACGGGAGGCATTCAGTATATCTAGTGTTTACGTTGCAATTGTTAACTTTAAGTCAAGAAATTAAAATACATTTTATATTATATACATATATGAGTATTAATGAAAAAATCTTTGTAAGAAAATCAAGCAGGCTGATCACTATATCTGACACCCACCCCTTCATCTCCCGGCCCCGAGAATAGTCCTGGATGCGCCTCTGGACCCTACCTATTCCTTCGATTACAGACACATTTGATTACAGTAATTAGACTTTCCCAAAGAGCTTTGAAGTAATACAGGTGTTAACCTGTACGTTAATCGAATCACATGTAGTGAAATGTCTAATGACCTTTGTTCTCTTTGTTGCAGGTGAGTAGTGATGACCTTTCCTGATTTCGGTTTCTAAGTGTACTGTGGTAAGTTTTTTCAGAATTTTCTAACTTGCGAAGTCTCCCCACCCGTGTTTGTTCACGAATATTTGAATCAACATGATACATGTTTGCCGCATGCAAACTGCAGGAGATGTCAGCCAATTAAGGAATATTCTGTGTTAAGAACATACATTGCAACAGCGAACGAGTTCTTTGAAATCAAATAGATCAATAAATTTGTGGATAAATAAAAAAATTAATTTGTGTCTGAATGTTCGTTATTTGTATTTTAATTATTCGTCAAAAGAAAATATTCGGCGTTAAATTCGTCCATGGTCGGAGATGTGATCGCTCCTCGCCCTGGTAGACATTGAGGCGTAAATGAATGGTCCCCATGGCGCGGCCTCAGTGGAAGCCCTTCCCCGTCCCTCCTCGCCCACAGCAACTCACGGGGCCTCTTCCGCCTCCACCCCACGCCATCGCCACCCCGACTGCCCTTTAGGCCTCGACCCCTCCACCCACTCGCTTCCTGATGATCCTCCAGGTCTCTACCTCGCGCCGTCTGCTCTGCACATCGTCTTTTCCTTATCTACCTTCTCGTGTCTCTTGTCCTTGCCTTTGCTGCCTCTTTCTTATCCCCTCCGCTGTCTGTCGCTATCACCACGGACTAAGGAGGTTAGGAAGTATAATTATTTTCTCTGAGATATCACTAATCTCACATCTGTCTTCTCCTTGCCCTGTTCTTTTTCCTGTAACTCTCTCATCTTTGTACTTCGTCTCCTTCCCCTATCACCTTTTTACACTCCGCCTTGCCTTTGCCTATGCACCCGCGTTTATTTCTGACGTGTTTTTGTACTTTTTCTTCTCTTTCACCTCCCCTTTCTCCCCGGCCTCGTAACTCTTGCTATCACCTCCCTTTCCCACCACCTTCGTTTCCTCTTTCTCATTCTCCCCTCCCCCTCATCTTTCTCCTCCTCATTCTATTCCTTACCCGTCCTCCATTTCTTCCACTTCTCCCTCCGTCTCTTTTTCTTCTCTTCCTCTTAGAACTACCATCCTCTGTCACCACCAACTAGTCCTCCTTAACCACCAACATCACTTCCTCATTTTTCGTCCTCCCCCTCCTCTACCCCATCACCACCAACAACTTCTCGTCTTTCTCTCTTCCTTCTCCCCTTCATCCTCCATATCATTCTTGTTCTCCTCTTCCTCCCCGCCCTTCAGCTTCTCCCACTCCTCCCCCGCACCCGCGCCGTGGACAGGTTTACGTCGCTGGCAGCCGATCAGCGGGGGCGGGGCGGGGGCGGGGCGAGGGAGCCGGAAGCTGACGCGGGCGGGCGCGGGGGAGGCTGAGTCAGGCACCGGTTATATCTGGAGCAGCGAAGCTCCACCGCCCCTCCTCCCCCGTCTGGCGCCGCGCCCCGCCTCGCCGGCCCCTCTCACCTTCCGCCGAGGCCTGGCTCGTTCACTGTGTATACGCTAGCATTAACATGCGTGCACCAACATGTGGCGCCCGTGTAAACATGGGCCTATCATACACAAAAACCGCAAACATAAACCTTTGGAAGGGAGGTGGGCGCCCAACCTAAATGATTTCGGAAGCGAATCCCACCAATTTTGAATCTTTGGTATTCATAATTTAATATTAATAAATTAAGATGAAGAATAAATTACTTACGTTACATAATGAGAGACCCCTAAATTGTCTGCTACGAACAAAGTGTGATGCAAAGCATGAAACCAATCTGCGCGACCTTGCCGATTGTAGTGTTGGAAGAAAGTTGGATATGGTAATATACAAAATCATACACGGGGACGATTAACACGGAAGTCCCAGAGATCATATGTTCGCCTTTTTCGAATCTGAAATGCTAATTGGTTTTGAAGCAAGTTCAATCACTTGTCTAAACAAACAATATCGCATCAACCAAATCAAGGATTTTCTTTCCTTCCATTTCTGTCACAAAATATGCTGTATCTAGCTATCTCTAAAAACAGTTATTCGGAAATAAGTATATTAATTTTCATTCAACGAATAAATTATTCAGGCGCTATTCTGTTTTATATTTGGCTACACGATAGTGTGAAGTTTTTGAGTTACGTTAACGTGAAAATCACAGCTTTCGGGTTTTTCTAACGTTAACGTTTGTATTTAGGCAAACAGTTGTGAATGGATCCTCTGAGCGGCGTGCCTGTGAAGTTTCGTGTTTACGTTAACGTTTATGTTGCTTTGTAAATGGCGGCTTTCTTTTCCGCACCTGCCACTAAGTAACCAACAGATCCACGAACGGGTCACGAAACCAGAAGTAAGCGCCGATCGATGCGTGTCATTGGGGCTGTAAGCTTTCGTAAGCAAGCTGATGGAGCCAAAAATATATATTCCTGACAAATGCTCATTTTTTAAAAGCGTTATTGTATAATTTTAAAATGATATAAATCAGTCTCAGAATTATTTTCGCGGTTAAACATCACAATGGTATAGCCGCAAGCACTTTCCTTTAATATATTTGCTTGTCACATTTCAAAGAAAGCTGAACGAATATTTACAGCTATCTTTTACAATCTTGTTCTACAGTAGAAACAAGAGTTATTACAATGGATAATTGCAAGTGAAAATACACTACAATATTTCTATACGGCATGTTCCAGTTTTTGCGTCGCAGTTTTCATTTATTCCGCGTTGTCTCTCTCAGCCATGCTATACCTTATTAATAAATAATAATGCTAATACCTTAGTATTTAACTCCATTTTTCTGCAAATTCCTCAGAGATAAACCTTCCCCCTTCATTCGTTTTCATATTTATTCCGTCTCATTACTTTTCAACTTTTTTTTTCTAGTATTGCAAAAATTTAAGATTATCCATTTTCAAATAATTGTACAGATTTATTTGCTAATGTGGAATTCACAGAACAGGTTAAAATCGTAGAAACTGTATTGGTGTGTAGAATACGACGGAATGTTTAACAGGAGGAATGTTCGTTCTTAAAAGTCCGTTCCCAGATTGTTAGTAGCATTGCACGTCAAAAATCGATGTGTCGTTCGTGTAATTACTATTCAGGGTGAGATAACGCTAAGGAGGGCAGCGCTGTCGGTGGCGGTGGCCGCGCCCGCGAGGGGCAGGACGAGGGGCGTGGGGGCGGCGACAGCCGAGAGCGACACATGTGGCGCGTGCGGGGGACACGCCCACGCCCACCGAGCAAGGACTCTGCACGGCTCGCCTTGACCCGTCCCGCCCCGCCCCGCCCCGCCCCGCCTCGCTCGCTTCGCCTCTCTCCTCATCCCCCCCCAAGAGAGACTGCAGGAAGGGAGGAAGCCACAAGAGAAAACACCAAACACCAGCAATGTAAATCTTAGAATGCCGGCCAAAGCGCCGGCTTCATCCATGGGTTAAGTAAGTAATAAGTTAGTTATTAAGCAGTGCTCCCTTTTTGCCTCCAAAGCCGAAAAGCCGAAGAGCGCGTGTATGCCCTATATGGCATTAAAAGACCGCCTCGCCAGGGATACTGGCGGGAGAAAGTCCCCGCTCTGGCTTTTGGGCGTGTGTTGCCCGTGCCGTTCCGCGCCGCTGCCCCGCGCTGTCTCATGGAGAGGTTTCCCCCTCCTCGCCGCCCCGCCCCCTCCACTCCCTTGCATTCCATCAGTTCAGTCGGTGCCATGGTGTGTAAGTGCAAGGCAAAATAGTGCACATGATTCAAATAGTGTATAGTATAAATGAGAAGTTTGTTCAGGCTTGTTAACCTCAAGTTGGTTGTTGCTACGTTGTTTTACGTTACGTTAGCTACGTTTTAATTACTCTTCTGCCTCAAAAGAGGAGTGGGCTTGCGGTGCGCTCAGATTACTGCCCCAAAAAGACCATAAATTATTGCCCCGTCAGAGATACAGGTAGGGGAGAATGAAAAAAAATCGCATCCGCCCCTTCCCATCTCGCTATCTCTCTCCACAACCCTTCTCGGCCCGACCCGTCTCGCGTCATGCTAAGTCGGGCTCGGATTCGTTGCATCCAGACCAAATCGCCGCCCCTCACCCTTACCCTCACACCCACCCTCACCCACACCCTCACCCCCACCCCCACCCACACCCTCACGCACACCCTCACCCACATATTCACCCACACCCTCACCCACACCCTCACCCACACCCTCACCCACACCTTCACCCACACCCTCACCCACACCCTCACCCACACCCTCACCCACACCCTCACCCACACCCTCACCCACACCTTCACCCACACCCTCACCCACACCCTCACCCACACCTTCACCCACACCCTCACCCACACCCTCACCCACACCCTCACCCACACCCTCACCCACACCCTCACCCACACCCTCACCCACACCCACACCCTCACCCACACCCTCACCCACACTTTCATCCTCACCCTCTCACCCTCACCCACACCCTCCCCCTCACGCCTCACCCTCACCCTCACCCTCACCCTCACCCTCACTCTCACCCTCACCCTCACCCTCACGCTCACCCTCACCCACACCCTCACTCTCACCCTCACCCTCACCCTCACCCTCACCCTCTCCGTCTGATATGGCAACCCCATTTCCGTCCCGACCCGCTCAGGTATCAGCTCCAGAGAATACTCACCCGATGCTGATAAATGGTTATTTTATTCAAATCTTGCTATGACAGTAGTTCACGTACCGCCTTAAAACGCATAAGCTCCAGGATATGCCAACCAAGACAGGAGAACTTCGGGCGTAATGTTGGTTTTTTCGGGAGGTGTTGTTGCATTGGAATCTTTTTAATAAAACGCGTTGCCAATATTTTGTATTGATAATGTTGTAATAATTGTAATATAATGAATATCGGTAAAGACAAACTCCTCACCTAAGGTTTCCCCTGCGTGTTCAGGCCGTGACATCTCTGTGCTAAACCATGAGCCGCGATGAGTTGAAAAATTAAAAGTTACTAAACAATCCGTGACAATATAAAAATTAATCAACATAGACCTATGCATTCGGGCAAGGCGCCGTCTTGTAAATAACTTAGTTTAAGGCATGATAAATAAAAGTTAGTTTAACCTTACGAGGTTAAGTGTCCCCCCTTTTTGTGGCAATAACAGAGGGGTCTGCAGCCCGCGCGCGCACACATTTAGAACCACTGGAAGGACCATTGTCTCTAATGGGAAAGACTCCCACATGCTCAGGGGTACAGGCTAGAAGAAAGAAGAAAAAAAAATCCCCTACGCGCCGCCAGTGCAGAATCATCGGGGAGGTCGTTGGTTCCGCGTGCCTGCGCGTGGGGAGCATGTGCTCCGGCCCCGTCCTCGCCCCGCCCCGCCCCCTCCGCTGGCGAGAGGCGCGCGGGCGGCACAAAGGCACCGCGCGCTCAAAGGCACCGCAAGCGGGGGCGGGCACGCTCGAGAGGAGTGGCGAGTGCAGGTCGCGGTGGCTGGATTCGCCCGGGAGAGGGAGGCGTGGAAGGAGGTGCGATGCAGGCGGGGCGGAAGCGGCCACGGGCAGACAGAGGACTGGCGAGTAGCGCAGCTGCAAATGACAGTGGCTGGAATAGCACGATACTGGGTAGTGTAGAGGAGAACTGGATGATACAAACCGGGAAGCAGGGAAGGTTGACATCGGGTACGGAAGCCTCCAATGAAACCGAGCGCGCGGCGTTGCGGCGGCTGGACGGGGTGGGGCGTGGAGGCCTAGTGGCAGGTTCGGAAGGGCAAAGCCAGGAGAGCAGAAAGGAAGGGCATTGGGGGCGGAGGTGTACGCTTTCTGGTTAGGGGAATTGCCCGACCGTTTTTCCTCAGATTCACTTCTCGGATAATCCATTTTCACTTTTCTTCACCTGAGAAGGTATAGCTAGACAGCATCCCGTTTCGTTCATTTGGTATTTCGGAAGGATTAAAAATGTTTGTAATGTTTTTATTCATAAGTAGCTCCAACAAATGTTCTCGCATCAGTCCAGAGAATCCCTCGGACGCAGGTGAATGGGGCAGAATTGTCGAAATAGTGTATTTTTGGCAGTGGGGCAAGAAGAGGCTCCTGATAATATTCTAAAAGGGCATGCAAATGTTTCTTGAAAACAAACAGAAATGGACAAATGATAATCGATCAGTGTGGTTCTAAGCAGACCACGGGAAGCGTATAAATCAATCCAAAACAGAACGGGATGGAGTCGAGGAGTCTTATGGGGAGGTAGGGAAACGACTTAGGAGAAGTTGACCGCGCCATGCAGTCGGTGAACGTCCCTGGTGGGTGGCGAAATGTTGGGCCGGCGGGGAGGCGGGGGGGGGGGGGGGGGGGGGGGGGGGCAGGGGGCGTCGAGGGCATCGAGATCTGCGCCGCTCCACATCTTCACGTGCTCTCAAAGTTTCCGCGGTGTCATGTTACGTCCGGTCGTGTTTTGCGCGAGATTATCCTCAGCGCCTGGGGCCTGCGGTTAAAGGACACTTTTTTGTTGTTGTGAAACAACTCATGGACTCATGGACGGGAAATTCTTTTGATGGCATTGGTCACACTGGTATAGTAAGTCGATCAGAAAAGAAAGATTTGCAGAAATTTATGAAAATGTTTTGCCAAGAATTTCCCAATTTCAAAGTAGTCATTTGCATTGTTCCTTTAACAACACAAATGTATCCTTTCATTAGAATAATGTCACTCCCTCCTACTCTAAATTGCGATCGTCTCATTTGTAATTGCGGCGTTCCCTTGCCGAGGGAGTATGGACTCAGATTGGGATAAAACGTGTCGGACAGTGTAATTTCGTCGAAAAAGCGACGTATGCGGAATAAGGGAGGAAAAAGTCTTATTGAAACTGTCTATAAGCTAGTTTTAAAAACGCGTAGCTAACATGCCTTAAAATTAACCTATCTATAGAATGTCTCTTTGCCATATTACTCAGATATTGTCGTTTCTATGTTTCAAAATGATTTTCACAATTTTGTGAGATTTTTACTGCTAAATTTTCACTCTGTTGCACACACTGTTACGTTTATTTGCTTGTATCCGTAATTGCTCTAAGTACCCATTCATTGACTATTTACGCTGTGTGTACTTAACAACGTACTTTCCAATGAATTCAAGTCACGGCTGATGCAAGCTAAAAGTGTAATAGAACTCTCTGATGGGTCTCAAGTTGGCTTTCCACCTTCTATCCTCGATATCCAAAGTCATTCCGCGTGGAGGAGACTGCGAGAGTGACGGCAAGGGACAGTCTGCTCCGGGTGAAGTATTTGAGGCTAGGATTTATTTTTCATTTTCTCCTAATAACATTCTGTATTAACATTTTCAAATAGACCCCCTCCTTTGTATATCTCTTGTTCCAACAGCTCTAGCCTTCCTTTTACAAGAACTCTCATGACACGTCATCGGTGTCAATTCTTGCTTGATTGGCTCGTGCTGTAACGCCCTGATTAAGATTTATTGATTGTCGAAATTTCACCTGTTTTATTTACAAGCGAAATTGTATACGTTTGCCCTTGGATTTTATCTTAATACTGACAGACCATGTTGCTTACTGAGACGGAAAAATGGAGTCGAAACTTCCTGCCTGCCTTGACAAGCTTTTCATTTTGGTGTCAAGTCCTGTTACCTGTGATATGTCTCTTTCTCAACCCTTCGTCAACGGCGACCCAAACCTCGTATCCTTCTCTTCAGAGTTTCCTTTTGAACTTTTTCTCTACTAGCCAAGCGATTGTCTAACTTCCTTACTGGATTCTTTGGAATTTTGAGCGAAAACAGGAGTACAAAGTAATGTCATTGGGTCACTTATCTGAAAAATGTTGCATGCGCGTGCGAGCTTAAAACAAAAGGGGAGGACAACTACATTTCTAGACCCCTTTCTCATTGAACATTTTTTATGACATTTTGCTAGTAACTGAAAAGAATATAATAAAATTATCGAAGATAATGAAATTATAATTTAAATGAAATAATTAATAAATATAATTGATTTTTGTTGGACGATTTAATGCCTGAAATGTTGCGTAATAGTTTCCCAAATGTCATGTTAAAAAAGGGGAAAAACAGACATTGAACGTAAGATGTGATACGTAAGGCTATGGGGCACCTTCAACTTTTTCAAGGGGATTACTGCCTCCTGCCCAATCCCTTGGTCCAATCTTCGTGGAGGGTACCACTGCGGCTTTCAATGGAAAACATCTGGAATTTTGTGGTTTTGAATTATTTCATGTGATGCAGTCGTACATTTTTTTGCAACAATGTTCTCTTCAACAGTTTGGAAAGGGACGGGCGAAATTCATTTTAAATACATATTGTATTCAATAAACAGCATTTCTTTCAAGTATTCAGATCCCACAAACTTTGGGAGGCAGGCCAGTTTAATGCCAATGATGCATTAGACTCCGCTTAGACATGGTTCAAAATTCTTGCTTTTAGAGGCAAGAGCACTTGCGTTCTCTCTGCTTGAATTTCTCAGGGTTGAGGGTAGATGCATGAGAAGCCCCTTTCGTTGGGCGCGTTTCTCAGCCCATCCTTCAGAGCAACGGCCCGTGAGCCCTTGGGCGCTGACCCTTGGAAGGGAAGGCCGCCGCAGCGCGCGCCTCCCTCAGCCCTCCGCTTCGCTCGCAGCCCTCAGCCTCTCCGTCGTCCTATTCCACCTTCAGCCTCACCACACTCCACCCCGCTCGGTTAGCGCACCGGGCAGTTATACCTACGTTTGAGGGCTCAAACTTTCCCTACCTTGGAAGGGAAAATAAAGCCGGCTGTCCTATGTAGTAGATGTATGTAGTAGTTCTTTCTCCGCTAAAGGGTGAAAGGTGCGTAGTGAAATTTGCGTTGTCAGACGGAAGAGCGGGCCTGATGGCCCGAGTCTCGCCACGTAAAATAAGGCATTAGCTAACTAACCTCACTCCGTCTCGCCCCTTTCCGCCTCGCCACACTCCGTCTCGTCTCGCTCGTCCACGCCCCTATTTTCCTTCCCCGCTTCGCCTCACTCCGCTCCATCTCACCCCGCTCCGCATCTCTATCTCGCCCTCTCTGACTTAACCTGACCTCACCCTCCTCCCGATTTTCGTTCTTTCAACGCAAGTCTTTGGAGACGTCGTGGAAGGCGAGTTGTTGTCGAAGTGCACTGCCTCGCCTCACGTGTACTCCGCCTTCCCCGCCCCGCCCCAACCCGCTCCCTTCCCCGCCCGTCTGCACTCAGGCCCTCCCATGATGCAAAGACAAGGCGGAGCTGCTCCGATTGTTGCTCCTTCTGCACAGCAGACGAGACGACAAGACTCGTACACTACGATACGAACCACGTGACGACAACACTGGCACTTCGTTTGAAAAGTCACTCCAAACGCTTGCCGCCATGCTGCATGGCATGAGAGAAGTGTAGAAAACATATTGAATGTGGCATAAAGTGACAATTTTCATTGGCAACCAACGAAAAATAATACGATGAAGTAGTTGAAATAAAATGTGTATTTTTTTAAATGCTCTGTACATTTGCTTTAATGACTTGTAACAAGGTGATAATTTCGGTATCTGGCTGCATTTAAAATTCCCGTTAATATTGTGACGCGAACTGCTGCATGAAATTCATTGGCTGAAGCCGGATAGGCTGCAGAGCGGCTCACCACTCGTGCCCTCATGGGCCCTCCTCGCATACCACTCCCCGCCGTGCTCCGACCCCCTCCTCCCGCCCAACGCCCGCCGCGACCAAGGGTTTCGATGCCTCCTCGCGACGCGACGCGACGCGACGCCTCACCGCGTTGGCTCTCCATGCGCGGCTGAGGCCGACAGCGGCCGGCCGCGCGCCGTATTAAGCCCCACACAGCCCACCGCCCGCGCCGCGCCACGCTCTTTATGGGCAACTCGGCTCGGCGGCCGCATGAATCACGCACACTACACGCTGCAGGGGGAAGAAATGCGGAAAATTGTTTACGCGCAACTGGCTTTCGCTGAGGGGAATCGAACCCATTGTGCGGGTGATGTGAACAGAAGGCTGTCCGGCTGCTTGGGGCTTCACGTGACGCGTCATGCCGAGGAAGAGTGCGTGTGCGTTCTGACCCCAAAGCGGATCGACGTGGAGGGGCCTTGCGGATAGCGTGCAGTTGCTTCGCAGGAGGCGCGGGTTCCATTCGCGGGCGGAGTTACTCTTGCTTCGAGTCATTAAAATTGTTCACCACACTGGGCGTTGTCCGACGCCGAGGTCTCATTCCGGAAGACATGCAGTGCACGAAACACATACGTCTTTGCACACAACACGTACGTCTTTGCCCTTCCACAAGGGGAAGGGGGCAGGGAGGTTACATTTGCCTTTCAAAATAAGGGTACTACGTTGCCCCCAGAAACTGTTTAGAAAATTGGTACTCTCGGAAGCTTCATGGTAAAAGGAATTGGTCTTGTATCTACATGTGTTTTAAGCGGTGTGAGAGACTGGTGTAAAGCACCAAGTGATTGATGTTTACGGAGCTTGTGGAACAAGAATCTCACTACGGTTTTACTTATTTGTATGCTAATATCACTCGCATATCAACATGCGCGCTCTGGCAATACAAATTAGCAACCCAATAACCATATTAGGCGATAAAAGTTGCAAATACTCGCTACCTATTACACATGTTCATTCTACAATCCTTGACCCAGGCGAACTATCATTCTGATCACCTTCCCAGAAAGAAAGAAAACGCGAAGGAAGTCTCCTTCCTCACTTCGACACACAAATGAGCAGAGCCCTCACTGGGAGAAAATATTGATTCACTATTAAAACCCAGCAAACACCGTCACGGATGTGCCACTTATTTCTCAAATATTCTAGCAATTCGTGACGGACACCAGTTATATTCTCGGAGAAAGGGATGGACATCTTTATTCCATCTTGTCTTATTCATACTTTGCCACTTCGCCCAACCGCCCTTGTCGTTTGTGTTTCCTGCTCTCCCTCCCTCCCTCTCTCTCTCTCTCTCTCTCTCTCTCTCTCTCTCTCTCTCTCTCTCTCTCTCTCTCTCTCTCTCTCTCTCTCTCTCTCCTGGCGAGGCGGTAATTTATTAATTTGCGTCGCAGCCCTTCTTGGCCTTTGCGGAAAAAGGGGGGAGTACTTATACTTTAGCTAAAGCCAATCTTACAACTGCCTTAAGTAACCTATTTACAGAATGGCGCTTTGGCCGTTTCCTTAGGTCTAGAAAAAATGTTTAACTCATAACTGGCGCGTTTTAGTTTGAACTTTTTCTTATTTTTATTCTCATTTTCACTCCCATTCTCACACTTATTCGCACTATTTACACTCACCTCGCATTGTATTCATTCCCTCATTTATATTACATTATATTTACATTTGCACTTTGTCGCCATGGCACCGACTGCGCTGAACGTTTGGTGAGCTCTCGGGTTGAGGGATGCCCTCCTTTTCATCTCGCCCGCTCCCTTCCCCCGCCTTCCGTTCGTGTTCAGTGTGTTGAGGGCGCGCCTTCTCGGCTTCTGCTGCTCGCCAGACAATAGAGCCGCCCGCCAAGTGCATCGGACGTCTGCCATTGTCCCGCGCGCCTCTTGGCCACATGCGAGCCCTGCGCCCAGCCCTGCAACGGGATCTTCTTGTCACTTCCGTCAACTGGCTCATAGAGGATGCCAGAAAAAATATTTACTACAAATAGAGGACCCCGGAAAGCGTATCGGATAATTGCATATAAGCTAGGTTAGTA
>BLKR01015593.1:0-50000 GCA_011170035.1 Teleogryllus occipitalis
ATATATTAAGTATTATAACAATTATTTCATCTCTATCATGCTATTCAACAATTATATGTTGGTGATTCTAAAAATCAATGCAAGCTACATAGATATTGGCTAACTTAGATTTTTAAAAAAGGCATTGATCGCGTGCACTATACTTCACTGTAATACACTACACTATTTTGCTTTGAATTACACTGACCAGCACTTCATCGCACTTCACTTCTCTTAGTTACAAATTTAACATATATTACTCTCAGCTTGGCCTAACTTATTTATAACATTTTGGACACTTAGAGGAAAGACTTTGAAAGTTGCTGGGGGTAAACTGTTCTAATCTCTAATTGCTCTGTTACAAAATCAAATTTTCCCAAGATCTGAATATGGTTTCCTTGTTCGAATTTTGTGAGTGTGATCGCTTCACCCGAAATAATTGTTTGTTTTTTTTAGTCTCACCTAAATGTCTTTCCAAGCTGGTTTATATTCGTACGATTAATAAGGTGCATAAAGCCTTGCCCATGTTCTTCTAGTTTATAGAGTTTTCTATGACTTTTTTATTGTGTTTCTTCTATGTGTAAACTTATTCGCTTTCCTCTGTATTCTATCTATATTTTTCCGATGCGACTTTCTAAACGGATCCCAACATCCCACTCCGTATTCCATGATGGGAAACCAGCGAAATATACGCTAATTCTTTGGCGTTCGAACTATTCTTTAGAATTCTCATACAAAATGCAAGGTCTTCCGCGTCTTTCTATCTGATTTATTTGCTTCTCCCACCTTAATTTACTGTTTAGATCAATGCCTAAATACTTGCATTATGAGACTCTTAGAATGATGACATCACCTGAACGATAGTCTGGTTTCTCTTAATTTCGTCTGCGCCCGAACGTTATTGTTTTTCTTTGGAACCCGTTAACTCCCATGTCGTTTGTTTCAGCAAATCACGTAAATGTTCCAAATACTGTTGTAATATTAGTTTTTCAGCGATACCTTTAATTTTGCGGTATATAACACAACCGTCTGCAAATAAACGCACGTTTTATTGTATGTTAACGTGGAGATCGCTCACGTACGCTAAGAAAATTAATGGCCCTAAAACCATTCCCTGTGGAACCCCTGAAGTAACAATATCCGTTATCCCTACACCCGTTTTGATTTGATTAGCAATACAGAATACGCGTTTATTAGCGAACTCTCTCCAGTCTCTCTTTTAACAAACTTGCGTCTACGGTAACGGACGCTACATCCCTCAATTGTCTTTTCCCACAGATATCACAAATCAAGCAAATTTATATTTACATTTCGCAACAATTGAAGTTAGAAGAAATTAGGAAAGTAAAAATGTTTAGAACAGTGTCGGGAACAAAAACGTGTTTCCTTAAGAGCCTGTTTTAGAAATACAAAATTTTATTTAATTCCCGATTGCCGCAGATTGATTACATTTGGAAATGCGTTGGGCAGACTCAGGGTTATTTGGTTAATCGTGTGGGTTGATGGCCGGAGCCTCTTCTGAAAACTGGACTTGCCTATCGTGCGCACTGGGCCCAACGAGTAAGTTATGTAATTAATGTATGATTTGTAAATTTGGTGCCTTTCCACTCGCATTCGGGTATTCGTTGTATATGCTTACAAAAATACACTAGTGCTGTAATCTTGGCTTAATCCAATCACATGTCATTTGTAAAGTCCATGAGGTCGGTACTGTGGCCGATGGAGCAAATATGGCATCGAAACCCCAATCCGGGAATCAATGCCATTTTGGCTCCAACGTATCACAGTACACGGTCTTCCATAGTACCGACTTCGTGGACTTTAAAATGAAGTGTAAATGTTTTAACTTTTAATTTCAGCCATACCATATATGTATTGACTCGTTCAATAATGGAAATGGATTACATGACGTGGCCTATTGCAATATTTTCTCACGACAAGCAAAGATATCCGATGCTCCCATGTTATGGAAGAAAAATATGACTTCTGTTGCCATGGGATGGTTTAATTTAGTATTGAAGAAATTAATTTGTGCTCTATTATTGGTTTTAATGAATTATTAATACAGAACTTCGATTTTGCGTTCCGTTATTTTGACGATCTACCTCTAGTTTTCAATAAATTTCAAAACAAACTTCCTATTTCTCTGTTTCCCTTATACCAGGTGTATGCATAAGTCTTTTACTGTTTTACTAAGAGATGGCCCCTGCAAACTAAGTAGCGTATGAATTTGACTTGGCGTCATGGTAGAAATACATGAATGAGTTCCTCCGGCGCACCGATTTTTGCACGTTCTGGCGCACCAACAGTTTGCGTCACGAACCACGTGACCACAGCACGGGAATCTGCTTTGAAAAGCTAGTCCAGACGCTGGTCGCCATGTTGCTTCGAGAGCGAGTGGTGTTGAGAAACATTTTGAATGTGGTACCAAATGACAATTTTCTACGGTAACCAACCGAAAATAACGCGATGAAGAGATGACGATAACAAGATGCAATATTTAAAAGAAATGCTTCATAAACCTGTTTCAATGTCTTGTAACGATGTGATAATTTTCGTATCTGACTTCATTTAAAATTTCCGCTAATATTTTGCCGCAAACTAGTGTCTGAAGCTCATTGGCTGAAGTCAGATACCATTCGCAAGTGCCCTCCCCCTGTTCTACGTCAAGTTTGTTCGTCTGACATTAACCTACCAAAAACATAAGTTGAGTCCGACAAACCCAAGCGTCTGTGTTGTGTCGTTCAGTGATCACGTTGACGATGGTGCCTGAAAAAGAACATTTGCGGCACTTCTTGTTTTTCTTATTTAATCATAAGAAAAAGACTGTGGAAAGTCATCGTTTGCCGATAGAAACGTATAGTGAACACGCTCCAGCAATTTGAACATGTGCAATATGTTTTCGACTCTTTAAACGTGGCGATTTCAATGTAAAGACCGTTCGCGCTCTGGTAAGCCACAAAAGTGCGAAGACGAGGAATTGCTGGCGTGAAGGAATGATGACCAAACCCAAACTCAACAGGAACTGGCGAAAGCATTAATGTGTCACAAGAAACAACGTTTACGAGCAACGGGGAAGATCGTTAAGTCAGTAAATGGGTCCCACACGATTTGAATGAACGACAAATGCACGACAATGCCCTCTCTCACACAGCAAAACCAGTGAAAGACATCTTGAAATAGCTTAAATGGGGCATCTTTCCGTATTCCCCTGACCTGGCGCCATCTTTCACCTCTTCGCATGAATGGGGCATGCGCTTGCAGAGCAGCACTTCAGCAATTTCGAGGAAGTTGGAAAATGGCACGACGAACGGTTTGCCGCAAAACACAAGCGGTTTTTCTGGCATTTACAACTTATCTAAAAGCCATGCAAAGTGTATAGAGGCCGGTAGTCAATATTTGAATAAACAAAAAATTAATTTCCTTGGAAAATTATGTGTTTTCATTACCATAAAAACCGGCAAAAACTTGTGCCTACACCTGGTAAGCTCAAATTTTTGGCAAAATTGAAGAAAAAAACTGAACAATAATAATATGTTTAACGTTCATGATATAGTAATTATAAGAATATTTCAATGGTAACTACTAATTTCATTATCTTTGCGCAGGAAATATTATGTTCATCTGACCCTGAAGACACTGGTGTATGCCACGATTAGCTGGATGATTTTCTCCAAGCTCCATAATCTGTTGTTTGCGGAATGACGCTGGTGCTTCCGAAAAAGAAAATCAACAACATCACAAACTCAAAATTTAAACTGAAATTCATGCATCTTGTTACTTTAAAAAATCATTTTTTCAAATACAAAATTGATGGTTACAAAAACATATTAACTATATAGTTTAGTTCGATTGTTTGTAATCTACATTGGTGACAATAAATAATATATTTTTCCTTATCTACACTCTTTCTTCATTCCTGGTAGTAAAAAGAGTTATACTGCATGAAACATGAGAGTTTTTAGAATAATATTGCGTAAAAGTATGAAGGGAATAACCACCTTGAACGGGTGACAGTTTATTTTATTTTATTTATTTTACGTCAAAAACGGTTAAAAACTGCGTGTGACGTGCTATGGACAGAAGTGACTTCTGGGCACGTTTTCAAAATTCTGTGATCCCATTCCTAAACCATAAACCAATTGAAATTTTGAATACTGAAAAAAATGAGCGTTTTGCAAGGATAGTTAACAAAAGTATTCGCTCCGATGTAATTAAATCCATTTTCAAAGGCAAATTAGCAATAAATTTGGGCTCTTATCCCTCATCAAGTCCTTCGTCAAGGAATCATGTAATGTCTATTTTGTAATCTAAAATTCTGGGAACTATAAGATGTATTTCCCCAAAATATTATGCCATATCTCAGGCGGGAATGAACATTCGCGAAATATGCACAACGAGCAGTATGAAGACTCACTGAATTTGAAATAATTCTGAACGCGTAACATAATGAACTTAATTTTGTGTCCACTTCATTTAAATGGACGTTCCATTTGAGGTTTGACTGAATTGAGAGGCCTAAAAATGTTGCCTTCACATCAGTCAATGGTACACAGTTCATTTTCAATGGAGTACAGAATTATTTATTTGAAATGGAAAAATGCATTAAAACTGCTTTTTCATTTACTATTAATATGTTATTACGGAACCAATTTGAAAATCTGATATTGTACTATTTACGGTTGCTTTATTGCAAAGAATGTTTGTATCATCCGCAAAGAGAACTGTTCTTCCATTTCTAATAGTCGAGGACAGATCGTTTACGTATAGTGAGAAGAGAATAGAGCCTAAAATCGATCCCTGAGGAACTCGACGTGCAATTGGTAAAGAGTCGGAAAGGAGTGTACGTACTGAGATATAAAATTTTCTCTCTACATTAATTTCTCGCAAAGATCTTAGCGTCCGGCTTGCTGGGTCAATGGGTCACGATATATTATAATCCTTATTACCTTTACAATGGATTATAGGATCCGCAGACTATACAGCGCTGCTAGGAATCTGAAATAGAATGATTCTAATTCCTAGTTCATTACTGTTTGGATTGACTAAATGAAAGATCACTTTCTTTTCTAAAGAACAAAATTTAACAAAGTTTATTGTTACCTTTTTGCAAACAATATAGTGAATTTAATAAATGATTTTGATGTTAGGCCTTTGATCAAGATATCTTTGAATTTAGAGTTTTATACCGCGGTTAACTTATCTATTCTTCGTTGATGTCCCTCGAAGACTTCTCAGTCGAAATATCTTGCGAGCTTGCCGTAGTCCAAAGTTCCAAGAAATCCTCTTCTGCTCCTATCCAAGATGGTGTCAAACTATCAAAATTATCAGTCCCGATTACGTCCTATGACATAGTCCCGAAACCTATAACTCGATTACCACTCCCGACAAAGTCCCAATTTATGCATCAATATTACTTCCACATGCAATATCTGCAATATCATTTACTGTCCTTAAACTTTCACGATCTGAAAAACCCGACTCTGACTATCTGCATTACACTCGCTCCCTCTCACAACCTACGATCAGTTCAGACACGCGATGCCGGTCAGAATGAAATCTTCCTGCATGATTCACCCCTCGAAGCTTCGTATTAAACTCCCTTCTTTTTTTTCATAACATTTGACCGTCCTTCTCTCACCCAGCCAATCCATGCGTTCGTTATATTTTGGTGTAGCTGACCTTTCGATCGTCTAAACTTCTTAATGCATATTCCACCATATAGTCTTCAAATAAATGTTAGTTTATTTTCATGTGACATATCGGTATGTCACAGCTTCCCCTCTCCAAGCGTCATTTGGTTTGCTACAACCTAACTAAATGATAAGACTAAAACTGAACACTTTCTTCTTGCTTCTTCACACTAAACGACATTAACACTTTACACTTTGCACTGCACTAGGTCTTGTTTCTTGCTGCCTTTAAACTATTTACATTTTCCTTTCGGAATGTGCCAACAATAACCATTTCACCAGGTATTCTAATAACCGTTTCTGCCTAATATTTGCTCCCCATTAACTTCATTGAATACACATACACATTAAATTAAACTCCCTACACATACTGACAAAATACACATAATAACAAAACAATAACAAAAGATAAACTATTACTCCTAATATTTACAACTATTTACAAATCTCTGTCATGACCAGAATATTTAATCATGCGTGTCGTCCCTCATATACGGCTTCATGTTCCTGTAGTTATATGTTCCCATTTGTCGTCCGTTTTCATCATTCAAAATCGCAGCATTCTTGCTTAATACTTTACAAATTCGGTACGGACCTTTATACAACGGGAAAAATTTATAAAATAGCTTCTTATCCGCTGACGACACTTGAGGTACTCTAATTAACACTTCATCACCCTCCTTATACTCGCCTCGAAAGCATTGCTTCTGTTTTAGCTTTCTTTTGGCTGCTGCCTCCCTCAAATTGTCATAAATTATTCGCGTATCTCTCACATCATCTGGGATCCCACTTATTTCTGGAGGTATCCTAATCCTTCGAAACGGATCATTTTTTTCTTTCCTACCCATGTGGACCTCTATAGGCGTGCTTCGCGTGCTCCCATGCGGAACATTATTCAAAACGTAGTTCAATATTGGAACGGCCTCCATCCATCGGTTATGGCTTTCCGAAATGTAGACTCTAAATAAGCGCGAGATCTCCTTCATAATTCTTTCGCTGGGGTTAGCTTGAGGATTTCGTACCGTCGTGTAACATATTTGGATACCAATTCTTCTCATGTCTTGTTCCCATTTTCCACTAGTAAATTGCGTCCCCAGATCACTAATAATTTTTTTAGGTATACCGAATTCTTCAAAAAATTTGTGGCATTGCGTAATGCAACTCTGTGCATTCGCCTTTCTAATGGGGTATAATTTTGTGATTTTAGAAAAAACATCCATTATTACTAACAAATATTGATTCCCAAATTTGGATTTCGGCATTGGTCCATAAAGATCCACAGCGTATATTTCCCTAGTTGACGTAGGTATTATCGCTTTGCTGCTCCCCTCATACCTTTTATTGGGCTGTTTGGTTTTCTGACAGACGTCACACTTACTGATTTGCTTACGGATTTGTCGCCCCATGCCTTTCCAATAGCATTTTGATCTTAGTATTACTTCGATTTTGTTACATCCAAAGTGGCCGAAATGTTGATGCGTAGATAGAATCAGTTCTCGCCTATGCGCTTCTGTTATCCAAATTTGATACTGCGTCCCTCGTTTCCTAATCCGATGTAATAATACCCCCTCGTACATCTTCCACATTGAAAATTTCGGATCATCCTGCCGTCGGTCGTTATCTTCCGCCGAAAAATGCTCAATTATTTGCCTCCCCACAGGATCCTCTCTTTGAATTTTCGCTAATTCCTCCTTCGTCCATTTCGGTCGTATTTCCGTTAACTGGATAGCATTAATATCGGGTTCCACACTACCTTCCTTTTCCTTTATCCTGATTCTCGATAAATAATCGGGCAAAACGTTATCACGGCCTTCACAATATTGGATGTTAAAATCAAATTGTTGAAGCCATAGTGACCATCTCAACAATCTATCGTTATTCAAATGACTTCTCATTAAGAAAATTAGGGCCTTGTGGTCCGTAATGACGGTAAATGGTCGTCCAATTAATATAGCCCGTAATTTCTGCGTAGCCCACACGATTCCTAAAGCTTCCCGTTCACTGATAGTAAAACGTCGTTCGCCAAGAGTCAAAACACGACTTTCTAGGGCGATTATTCTCTGCTTATTCTTTTCGTCGTATTGGAACAACACAGCTCCCATGGCAAATCCACTACTATCCACTTGTAGATACATTCTTTTGTCGAAATCTGGATAACTGATCAAAAATGTCTTCTCAAATAGTTCTTTTAATTTTTTAAACGCCTCTTGACATTTTGCATCCCACGCCCATTTCCTCCCCTTCTTTAGCAATTCTATTATTGGGTGTATTATTTCTGAATAACCTTTGCAAAACCGGGAATAATAATTGCACACCCCAATCAATCTTCTAACTTCCCTTACATTCCGAGGTCGCGGAAAATTCTTAATCAATTCTTTCTTTTTATCTTGCATCGACATTCCTTGATCCGATATGACGTGCCCCATAAATTTTATATTCCTCCTCCCGAATTGGCATTTTCCAATATTTAATTTTAAATTATACTTCCGAAAGATTTCGAATAGTTTTTTCAACTTCTTTAAATGTTCAAACATATTGGTAGAGAATAACACAATATCGTCGACGTACATGAGAGTAGTTTCCTTTAGCTCATCCGGTATTACATCGTCCAAATAACTGATTAAAGCTGCGCCACTATTCTTTAATCCAAAGGCCATCCTCTGAAAACTATACGTATTGCCTTCAAATGAAAAACTGACAAATTTTTGCGATTCTGGGTGTAGTCCAATTTGCCAGTACGACGCAGTAAAATCCAGTCCCGTGAATATCCGAGCTCCTTTTACCTTCCACATCATTTCATCTAATTTCGGCGGTTTTTCATGACGAGCGATGGTCTTGCTATTGAGTTTCCTAGCATCCACACAAAATCTGATCTTATTGTCTTTCTTACGAACTATCACTATTGGGCTTACATACGGTGTCATCGATTTTTTTATTATACCATCCTCAAGCATCGTGTTTATTTGTTTACGTACTTCGCTTTTATATACATGGGGGATCGGATATTGTTTCAGATTAAAAGGTTCCTCATCCATCAATTCAATTTTAAATTGATATCCCTTTACCGGCTCCCTTGAACTTCCAAAAACATCTTTATATTCATTGACTAACATTTCAATTGCTTCACTAGCATCTATTCCGTTTTCGTCGACCGCGCCCTCTGCTGCCGCGTGGATCTGGTCCCTGGTCTCTTCAATTTGTTCCGCAATATCGCAAATACACATATCTTCGCCCTCCTGGTCTTTGATCCCTAAACAATGTTGTTGCCCTTTGTCACCTCGTAACAATATACTCCTGTTACCTATGTCGACCTTGGCGTCATACATTTTTAGGCCATCAATCCCCAAAATAATTGGACGAATCAAATTCTTCACTACAATTGCCGGAAACTGAATTGTCATTCCTTGGACTTCCACTTCCACCCAAATTTGCCGACTTTATTTATTTATTTATTTATTTACGTCAAAAAACAGTTAAAAACTGCGTATGACGGGCTATGGGAAAAGTGAATTGTGTGCACATTTTCAAAATTCTGTGATCCCTACACTAAATCATATACTACTTAAGTTTTGAATTTTGAAAGGGAGAAAAAAAAAAAAAAAAAAACTTCCATGTAATAAAATCGATTTTCAAGGATAAATAAGCAATAAATTTTGAATTTTGAAAGGGAGAAAAAAAACAAAAAAACTCCCATGTAATAAAATCGATTTTCAAGGATAAATAAGCAATAAATTTTGAATTTTGAAAGGGAGAAAAAAAAAACAAAAAAACTCCCATGTAATAAAATCTATTTTCAAGGATAAATAAGCAATAAATTTTGGCTCTTATTACTTCCTGCCGCGACAACGTGGAAACGATAATTTGAATAATTGTATTTCCCACTGAATTCTAGAAGACGTGCACAGAAAATGAAGTTACATTTATGTCCAGAAGCAAAACAAGGGGCCATCTCAGCATTTGCTCAATGGATCAGGGAAACTGGACGAAAAACCTGATCGAGATGGGGGTCATTGACCCGGAAGCTGTGTTACAATAGTTATTACAGGTTGTTTATACTCATTTATACAGTCCAAATGGTAATTAATGCATTATGTATCATTGTTAAAATTAATGTTACTTTTCTTGTGATGCTCAGTATAGTCTCTAATTGTATAGAAACAGTTATGCAGCAGAAACGATTTCACTTGGGATTTAAACTTTTCTATCGAATTTAATCGTTTAATGTCATCTGGCAAAGTGTTGTAAAATAATGTACATGTATTGTATGTGAATTTTTGTAATGAGCTGTTGATACTGTCACCTGATGAATATGATTTCTACGTCGAGTGTTATAGTAATAGACTTCGGCATTTTCTGAAAATATATTCCCGCCCTTAAGCAAGTCATTTTTTACAAAAACCACTGATTCGTAAATAAAAGACACGGTAATGGTAGAATTCCTAGATTAATGAAGATAGGCTTACAAGAATCACGTGGGTGGGATTTGGTTATTATTCGTACAATTCGTTTTGAAATCTAAAAGTCTGGGAGCTATAAGATGTATTTCCCCAGAATATTATGCCATATCTCAGGCGGGAATGAACATTCGCGGTATACACAACGAGCAGTATGAAGGCTGACTGACTTTGAAAGAATTCTGAACGCGTAGCATAATGAACTTAATTTTTTATTCAATTCATTTAAATGGACGTTCCATTTAAAGTTTGACTGAATTGAGAGACCTAAAATTTTCGTTGCCTTAACATCAGTCAATGGTACACCGTTCATTTTCAATGGAGCACAGAATTGTTTATTTGAAATGGAAAACTGCATTAAAACCGTTTTCTTTTCGTTTACTATTAATTTGTTATTTCGGAACCAATTTGAAACATCTGATATTGTACTATTTACGGTTTCTTTATTGCAAGGATGTTCGTATATCCGCAAAAGAGAACCGTTCTTCCGTTTCGATCGTCGAGGGCATATCGTTTACGTAAAGTAGGAACAGAATAGGGCCTAAAATCGATCCTTGAGGAACTCCACATACAACGGGCAAAGAGTCGGAAAGGTGCGTACGTAATGTTCCATCATTCCAGTAAGGTATTTCAACTTTCTGAGATCGTTGTTTAAGGTAGGAACATAACCAATCTAGAGCAATACCACGGATTCCATATGAAGGTAATTTTGAAAGTAAAATGTCATGATCAATGATGTCAAAAGCTTTTGAGAGATCTAAAAATAATCCAATAGGTGCCTCGTTTTGATCTAATGATGAGGCGACATCTTTAAGAAAATATAGCTGTTTCCGTTGATTTTGATTTTCTAAATCCATGTTGGCAATCTGAAAGCGCGTCGTGTTTAGTGAGAAAGGTTTCCATTCGTACGTAAAAAAGTCTCTCTAATATTTTTGAAAAAACTGATAGAAGAGAGATGGGCCGATAATTTTTAATTTCATTTTTGTTGCCTTTTTTGAAGAGCGGCTTAATTTTAGCTGTTTTGAAAATATCTGGAAACGTTCCAGTGCATAAAGATGCATTAAATATGTGAGTTAACGGGTGTATAATGGCATACGCACAAGTCTTTAACAAAGAATCTAGGAATTCATCTAAACCGGACGAATATTTATTTTTTAGTTTACCGATTATTTTGAGAATTTCATAGGAAGAAGTTTCGGAAACGAACATTGTGTCTAAAATTTTGGGTGCACTGTCTGTTTTTGAATTTTGTGGCTGAAGACCCTTAGTGAGATCGGCAGCAATTCTCGAAAAGTATTGGTTAAAGAGACTAGCCACTGTTGCCGGATCGTTGACATTTATATCGTTATATTTTAAAACAACATTCTCTACGGGTTTTCTACTTGATTTGGTAGTATTTTTTATTATATTCCACATTGATTTTGTTTTATTATTTGAGTTCAAAATATCCTGATCGTTTTTCATGATTTTTGCCTGCCTTATGACTTTTCGTAACAATGTTTTGTATTTTTTAAAGTAGATAAGGAAATCTTGAGATACGTCATGACGTTTAGAAATGAAAGAAAGAATTCGCTTGTTTTTACAAGATGTCCTAATCCCTTGTGTTATCCAAGAATTGCTTTTCCGTGAAATATTTAATTTTCGTTTTTGAAGAGGAAAGCAAGTGTTAAAATGAATTGAAAGAGTTGAAAAAAAAAAGAATTATATTTCTCGTTTGTATCAACAGTATTATAAACCGCTTCCCATGACTCCTGCATCAAGTAGTCTATGAATAATTTAATTTTACTTTTAGTAAACAATCTAGTCATACGTGTATTATTTATTGTGTCAGTGATCGCATTTCTTATAATGGTAAGAATTTGTGCATCGTGGTCACTGTATCCTAAATCTTTTGTTTCAACTTCATATCGAGTAGTAGTTTTGTTAATTATAATTTGATCAATTGCCTTCATCGAATTTTGTGTGATTCGTGTAGGTACATTAATTGTAATGTCTAAATTGAAGGAATTAATTAAATTGAGAAACTTTTCTTTCTCGCAAGATTCGACCAGAAAATCAATGTTAAAATCTCCGCATACAACAATGGATTCAAAAGAGCGATTGCTGACTTTGTTAAGTGTTATCTCCAGGTTTTCTAAGAACAAAATATAATCTGCAGTTCTCTTTGTTGGAGGTCTGTAAATGCAAAGTATTATCACTTTTAGTGAAGTAAGATGTACAACAGAAATTTCGAAAATATTTTCAATGGAATACACATTTAATGAGAGATGGAAAATAATTTACATTTATAGTACACTCATACATGAATTTCGTATGTTTTTATTTTTCGTTAATGTGGAGGTTTCCATTAAAACTGTATTTTTCAGATAATTTAGAGAGGTAAATCTTCTCTGATTGTTTAACAGTGAACCATAAATTTTAAGAGGATACCGGTCACTGATTATTCTTTGAAGAGCAGAAACTTTCAAATGTTTTTGTAATATTACAGAAAGTGACAATGTACCGCTATCTAAATAAAACAATTACAGGCTAATCATTTTCATATGCTTTGTAATAAAATGTTCTGTCAGTTAAAAATTCATATTTTCATACATTTTCTGATCGAGACATTTTGACGCGTCGGCTTCATATCTCATCAAGTGCTGAGTGCAGTTGTTAATAACCCGACGAATAAAGGCGGGAAAATACACGAGAAATCCTTAATTTCTGTGTATTTTGGTTTAGCTTTATAAATAGAATGCATACCATTTTGTAACTAAAGTGCTATTTCTGGAGAGTAATACGCGATTAATCCCTCTTGTTACTTTCTGTGAACACAAAGGAAATACTAGGAGATGAAATTTCTCCCTTTTTGTTTCGCTGCATTCACTTGGATTGCTTTGTCTCGAATTATCCATTCATTTAAATGAAACGTCTTTCCTTTATTTCATGTTGTAGAAATTTTTATTTGTATTTTGTTTACAGTATTCGTTTCGTCTTTCTTATTTAGAAAATATTAATTTGTGAGTTTTAACTTTTATTTAACTTGAATTAAGTATTAAAGGAATTTGAAAATAGCGACGAGAATTTCAGTCAAGAATTGTCAAAACAAAATTAATGCATTGTGTACTAAAGCAAGACTAACAACATATTTTTTTTAATTTCCTCAAATACCTATATCTGGAGAGGGAACGGTTAAAAAAGTCCAGGAAAGAGAAAGTACTTGTTCTCCAACAGGACGTACTTACTGTAATTATTAGTAAGGGTTAAGTATGCTGAATAAATGTATGTTCTCTTTTCATGGAGAAAATATTCCAATAACATTTATGGAACAAAAGGATCTTTAACCTAGATTATAACAAATATTGTTTAAAAGAAAAAAAATAAATGTTTGCCTCCCTTAATAACAACCAAACACGGATTGTTTCTGGGGCTTTTGTTGTGTCAGCTTAAAACTATCGATCAGAGCAGCTGGCCGATAGATTTCTTCTCCAAACAGTGGCTGAATTCGACTTAGCTACGAGAGTACAACTAAGTACTACATAACTATACTCGTATATAACTAGTGTCAAAAATTCACAACTATCGGGACTCGAACCTGAGGGCCTCCCTGCTAGGGTCGCTGCAGAAGACACCAGCAACGCTGCCTCTGAGCTAAACTCAACCGGTGAATGTTGAATGAAGAACCAAAGACGTGCACAATTCCAGTTCAAAAAGTTACCCTTGACACATTGAGGCAAAGTATAATCATACTCAATTAATTTCTCTGACAGGGAGGTCAAAGAAATTATTTCTCTGACCTCCTTGTCAGAGAAATTATTCCTTCCTCTTCCTTGCCCTATCGTCACCCCTTAATTGCACGCACCTCTCACATTTACATGCACTACTCTATCACTTATGTCGGGAGACCAATCGGGAGCTTAAAGCTAGTCCCAGCTGAGGCGATGACTCGTTGGTGGAAAGACCTGGATGGAGAAAACCTCGCAAGCCGACTGATTAAGAACGAAAATATTTTTAATACAACTTATGCCTTTTTCTCCTCCATGAATAGAATATTAGCTTAAAATTGTAAAAATTGGAATGTGAGATTTCGAAGCTGCCCTTAACGGACGAACTTTGGAATTAAAACTCCTAAAAATCATGCGTGACATTTATATTTCGTATATGAAAACGAGCGTGAGCACAGCGTTTGAAAGGAAGGATGGATCCCGAAAATATTTCAGGTGTGGGAGGGAGTGCACTATTTCAGTTCCCCCAAAAATACGATCAAGAAAAGTGAAACTGGTTCAAAATGAAAATATGTCCTGGAAATGCTGCTTAATAAGAATACAGCTTCTTGAATGTAATTCGAACAATAAATGATAATTGTTTCTAATAAAAATAGTAAAGGTTTTGAGAATGTTTTATTTATAGGGGGCTGACTCCCTTTGGATCAGCCACTGCTTGAGAGACCCTAAAAGTGAGCGTGTCCGGAAGTGTTTTCCTACAGTCTCTAGATACAGAGAGGAATGATTCCTCTGCGCCGTCGATTCCACCGTTTTATATCCAGTGTGCTGCATTTCTATGTTTGGAAGCACCAGTCTATCCTAAAGCAATACTAATATTATACTCGAACCTTTGTACAATGCTTTCAATAATTATTTCATCTAAACTCCTAAATGCTACCTTCCGGGTACCGGGACAGGTGGCCCACGGCACCAAGTGATGTCACTGCAGTGCCTCAGACTGGGAGGTCCTAAGTTCGATACCGATGGTAGCAGGATTTTCGAGACTAGCTAGATAGCTAGGTCGAGTTCTGTTGCTGTCTGGAGGTAAATTCTAGCAACCGGCTGCTCTGATCCGTAGTTTCCGTGATTTCTTCGATCAACACCAGACGAATATCGAAGTAGTACCCTAAAAATCTGGCCTCGCAACGCGCGCGATCTTTTCTTCCTCTTCCTTGTCCTATTCTCACCCGTTACACACACACACACACACACACACACACACACACTAACATGCACTACACTACCACACATGCTGGGAGACTGGTCGGGAGCTTAGAGTTTGTTCCGGGTGGGGCGGTGCCCGTTGGTGGGAGATATCTGGTTGGGGAAAACCCTGCCAGCCGACAGAAAATCGGCGCCGGATCTCACCATCCAAGGGGGAAGATCACCGCCATCTCCCGAGCAAAAACATACACTATACTTACGGGACTAATGACAGCAGTTGGCGCGGCCGAAATTATTAAACAATCAATCAAAAAGCTACCTGGCGGTGTTATTGGGGGAGAGGATGTTGAATGATGGTTGAGGTTGCTGGGCTCTGTATCCCTGAGCGAAGGGTGGAGGCGGTCCGGCGACCGTCGTCGACATCTCGGCAGGGCGCTGGTCGTTGCGACACGACTTCCGCAAAGCGGCCTTTCGGATGGCACCGCTCCTCCCGCCGCGCCGCCGACTTCTATTTTGGAAGCGGTGACAATTATACTGCGTCCTCCGCCGAAGATCTGCGGAAAATTGGTTCTGAGATAATGAGGTTCAAATTTCGGGGCGTGCCCCCGGGGCGGCGTCGCGGTGGACACGTTTCCGCTGAGAGAGAGGCGGCTTCTGCCCCGCCCGCCCCGGCTCCGTCCCGCTGCGCCCTACCTCACCCCGTCTCTCCACCCCCGCACCATCCCCGTGCCGCTCGCTGCGGCCGCCACACGCAACTGTCAAGCGAAAATCACAGCCATAAACCACTCCGCCGCCCTTAGACGGGGCTCGGGGGTAGGCCCGGGACATCATTAGCGGTAGAACAATTTATGGCATTAGTTGAGCCCGGCAGAACTGATGGGCGCCGTCGAGGGCAGAGCCCATTTTCACAAATAAATAAAGATGATCCGGCGGCCGCGAGCGCTGCGTTCGCCTCGTCGCGCATTCAAAACAGCGCGCAGCGCGGCGCGCGTCGTCCCCGCCGTTGCCGCCCCCGTCGCCCCCGCCCCCGCCCCCGCCGCCCCCGCCGCCGCCCTCGCTGCCGCCGCCCTCGCTGCCGCCGCCCTCGCTGCCGCCGCCACCGCGCGCCGCCTCTGTCGCTGCCGCCACGCCCGATATTCGGCTCCGGATCGGTATGCGCGCTAGACAACAAGATGACGAGGGGAAACGTAGATGGACGTGATTCTCCGCCACATGCACATATCCCTGAGAGGCGCATATTGCACGAACCATTTTTTGATAATTGGATGATGGAAAATGTTTGGGACGGTCGACTCACTTTATTTTTACTATATCGTTCTACGTTTTACTGTTTCTGAGAAACAAGTTTTGCCACAAACATTCTAAATCTTGCAATTGCAAGAGGTTTCTGGAAGATGTAAGAAATCTGGCAGAATATTATAGTCACAGAAGAAAATCTAGCTGGGGATGATGCTAAACATATAAAAACATTGTTTTATTTGCATTGAACATTGTAAGTATTAACATGTCATATTCCCTATGTTTCCCTTTTATCATATTTCTAATGTTACGTCTGCTGTCTTTCAGCTGATCTATCATAATTATTTGAGAAAAGAACATAGTGACATTGCAAAATTTCACAAGAAAATCTCACTCTTACAATCAAAATTTGAATAAATGTTTAGGCTACTTTCAAGTTTTGTAGATGCCATTGCATTTGATAGAAATAATTCTTAGTAAAATATTCCTACAACTGGCTTTCGGACCTCAATGAATTCTAAATTCTACTAATTTCCAAGACGCGCAGGAATTGAAAGAAAACTACTCAGCTTCCAGCCATGAGAAAGGTGACTATGGTTTCTTTAGGTACCCAGTAAGTCGGGAAAATAAAAACAAAACAGAAATTTTCGATTTGCAATAAAAAACGAAAAAAATTGATCGAGTTATTTCGACTATTCCCATACTTCTCGCACCAACTTAATTCTCATTCTCAACGTGTCACTGCTTACGATACAGCTGTCATGCGTCAGGATGGCTCCAAAGAAGATATCATTAAATACTACAATTATTTACTGTTGTACTGTAAGTATCAGCTTATAAGGCAGACAACTTATATTTATACTTATACTTATACTTATTATTATTATTATTATTATTATTATTATTATTATTATTATTATTATTATTATTATTATTATTATTATTATTATTATTATTATTATTATTATTTGATTATCAAGTTCGTGTCGTGGTAACGTCATTAGATCCATTGTCAATGATAAACGTTCAATATTTACTGGGAATAGAGTTGTAGTTGTTTTTGGAGAAAATAAATCTGAAACTCATCATAGGTTCCCAAAAGTGGATTCATGGAAAGATTGTAAGCCACATAGTGTAATAATAGTCTTGATTCTACGTGGAATGGAAACGGATAAATTAATCAATTAATTAAATGGATGAATAAATAAAAAAGAAACAACATGAGTAATTTAAATGACATGAAATCATTTTCTATAGTAATATATTCTGTTCTTCTGGCTACTTTTCGAAAGATCTTAATGTTCTAAAGAAGGCGTTACAATGATGATTTAAAATTCAGGGTCTGTTGTGCTTTATAAAAAGATCACATTCAAAATAAAACGCAGTAATTCGGAAGTATGTATAAAACGTTTTCTTCGAGTGTAACAAAGCACTGAAATAAAAATGTGTGTATAACTGGTTACTTGCAACAGTAAACATGCTGCGGAACAAAACCACACACACGTAGCGTGCACACCGCTCAAGAACAACATCTTAGATACCATTGTGTAACATTAGAATAAATTACATATTTAAGAAAAACAGCCTTCACGAATATAGCAATAACATAGTTTAGTCTTTTTTAAATTAAAACTTAATCACATGCTACTTTTCAACGGCAATCCCGTTTGAAGGTTTTTGTAAAGGTGCGTGTTATTTCGCCTCAGCATCTCTCGCCATATTGTTATGTTTACTGTAAAAAAGGGTCACGGAAAATCTGCAGTAGATGAACACACATTGAATGCTAAAACATTGTAACTTTACTGCCGTGATATTTTGACTTCTAAAAACTTCTTACAACTAACTCACTACGTAGTGAATTCTACTAAAATTAGATGTTACACATCATCTCCAAATGGACGTTAATCCATTTTCTGCTGAACCCTCACGCTGCTGTTATGAGCGACCTCGCCTCGAGAATTCCAATAGCCATTTACAACAGCATGTGGCAATAGATCAATGATAGTTCGTGTATGCTACTACTTAGTCATAATATCATACAACATAAATATTTCCACAACATGGAAGGAAATTCGGAAATAAAGATGACAAAGGGTAGTGTTACTTTATTTATTTCATTTATTTATTTATTTATTTATTTATTTATTTATTTATTTATTTATTTATTTATTTATTTATTTATTTATTTATTTAGTCAAAAACAGTCAAAAACTGTATGTAACGTATGGGGGAGAAAATCATCTGCGCACACTTTCTTGAGTTTCAGAATCCCTTCTAAAAGGAAAATATTATGGATAACATTACACCTGAATGAAATGTTCCTCTTTTAATAATATGTTTAACAATTGTTATCATTAAACTACATAATTAATTAGCGTAATATCTCGTTTGTAGGGAAGCGACTGACTCGTCAGTGGCCCCCGTTGTGATGGTAAAGCGAAAATGGAATGTGTACATTATTTAACAGTCCTCTTCAAACTCCGTGACGCATGACCAATCATATATATTAAATTAAATTTTACAATATGATAATGGACAATCCGATTTATACGATATATTTTTGACGTTCTTTAATATCAACATTTACTTTTGTTCGACACTGATATGAATTTGTCCGTCGTAAAGTGAGCGATATAGATTAACAAATCGAATTGTACTCAAACCCTATTGCTCAGTCTTTTTCATGAACTTTAATTTTACATTTATTTTTCATGAAACTATATAACAGCCATATCAGGAATTCCAAAACCATGCTTGAACATAGACTTTGTAGTAATTTTAATTCGATAGGTTAAATTCTTAATCATTAAAACGAATTTTTTCACACACAAGAAAAAAGATTTTTCTGATTTGTAATGTTCACTTTGGAATGAGAATTTCTAAAACTATATCATTGGAAGTACTTTTAAAATTCCCACACAAAGATATGTCATATATGATGTCATAACAGTAAAGATAATTTTCATAATTAATATAATTAAAAATCATTAATAATCATTTCTTAAATAATGCGCATTTCCTCATGTTCAAAATTCGACTAGTGGTTTGGGGTAGTGATCACAGAATTGCGTAAACGTGCACAAAATTAATTTCTTCCCCTGGTACATCACATGCAGGTTTTAAGTGTTTTTGACGTAAATAACTAAATAAAGCTTCATAATTCATAAATATAAATTCTTCACTAGATGATATTTTTATGAAGCATTTTTTCTTTCAAAACCGAATATTCCAACTACAAAACGTGAAATTTAACCCATTCATTTATGTTAATCCATTATTCTCTTTCTGTACATCAGAATGACAATGTATTCAATATTCCTTTTAAATGAAGATGTAACATAAAAATGCGAAACCACTGACTAGAATATACATCCGGCTTTCTACCAGGGCTGATTTGCATACGATCAATGATACATCGTAGAACATCTGAAATAAAAATGATGCTTTATAATATGGACATAACACAGATAATAATTGCGCTTCTCGTTGCTGATTTAAACAGTCAGGTTCTCGAAGGAAGTGCCGATCCTACACTAAATTGTCAGGGGTTGGGCGGCTCTGTTTAGAATAGAATAGTAGAATATTTAGTAGAATATTTCAAGGTATAGTAGAATATTTCAAGGTATTTTCAATAAGTCAGTTTTTGTTTAATAATATTAATGTAAATAATACTAATAACAAATAATAATGTCATTATTTTGAAAGATATCATTCATTTAAATTTGATCAATTAATTTCCGTGCGCATTGAATAAGTGGTTAAATACAATTTCCTTACTTTTTAGAGAACGAATTTGAAATCGTCTCATTACTGATGTCCGTAAGTAAAACGGGTGTAATAGTGAGAAGTTATTAACATTGGGGTATGTTTTATTTAATTGCATTAATTTATTACAAAATCTCTATTTGACTCAACTGTGCAAATTTAAATGTCCTACCCTGAAGAGTACTTTTCTACATTCCAACTGAAGAAAACTATTTATTCACTGCACATACAGAAATATTCATGAAGTACATTACACAAAAGATGAATTTCCTTAAAGCCATTGTGATAATCAGAGTGCCAACCCGGAAAGCGCGAACCGATAGCGGCCCTACTACAGTCACAGTAGAATTATCTGGAAAATATTAATTTGATTTTTAAATTCGATTTGTGTGGTATTAAATTTATATGAAAATATGTGGTAGTGTAGAGCATTGCAGTGTAAGCATGTGCGTGAGGGGAGAGGATATGACAAGGAATGGGAAGGGAAGATCGGGCGTGGTCCGTGGCCCGTTTGATAGGGTAGTGCTCCGGCATTCGCCTGGTGTTGATCGGAGAAACCACAGAAAACTACCGATCAGAGCAGCCGGCCGCTAGAATTCTCCTTCAGACAGCGACTGAATTTGACCTAGCTGAAAAGCTAGTGTCGAAAATCCTGCCGCCGTCAGGACTCGAACCTAGGACCTCCCAGTCAGAGGCGCTGAAGTGACATCAGTTGACGCTCTGAGCAACCACTGGGATGAATATCTCTAGATGAATTAACCTATATTGATACCCTGCAAATTTGTAATATTTACGAAAATATAATTTACGCGTAGTCTCTAGAACATTTTCAATATTTTCTCAAAAATGGAAATGGATTTTGATTCTTTAAAACTTTTACTCAAATAGAGCCAAGTGCGCTTATAAATATGATTAATATGGTATAGCACCGATTTTCATTCAATTTTTTTTACAAAATGTGGTACTAACCATTTTAAAGAATTTGTGGATATTTTCGATCTTGTTTGCCGATTGGGGAAGATCTAGTCAACCCTGTCGAAGTAAAATCTGATGATGCTATTAAGAATAAAACCATTCCAAACTGCTGCACCCGTGCATACTCTCGTGGGGCAATAGCTGTTCCATATACCTCCAGTGAGGATTTATCTTTCTGCAATCCCCCGAATCCAGTAGAGAGCCTTAAAACCGCAAGCGGTGACTTCGTGTGGCTTCGTGTGGCTTCGTGTGGCCTCGTGTGGCCACTGTGTAGCATTGTTCGCTCCCGACCAGCGCCAACACCTGTGCGGCTGCCTGCCTTTCATCTCCCTTGATGCGACACCGCTCTTCCGCGCACGCATGGCTGTCTGTGGCGCTGTCCGTTTGCCGAGTTTTGCCTTCTCTTTTATCCCGCGCCGCGCCGCGCCACCCGGCACCGCACCGCACCTCCCTGCCCGCCCCGTCCCGCCCCCCGCTGTCCCGCCCTGCGCCACTCCATTTGCCGTTACACTGATTTGATAGCGGTTTTGGAAACGGGCGGGCCGCGTGCGGGTTCGTCTATGAAAGCATGTCTTCCCGATCAAATGCGTTTTCATCTGCACGGCCACCCTTGTTTTCAATTTGCATACTTTCTGCTTTCTAATTTTCAGATTGAATTTTTATCAGCGCCCCATTGCAGCTCCCGGTCTCTCCCGCGCTCTCTCCCACGTCCCGCGTCGCTAAAATTCTATTTTACAGCCCGCAGAGCGCCCGGTCGCTCGCTGCACGACGTCAACAACTTTCCGAAATCAACTTATTTCCCGCGTTGTGAATAAATACAAAAAGCCTCGCGCGCGCGCGCGCACGGCGGTCGGCGCGCGGGCGGGCGAGAGAACGATCGCGGTGGCGGAGCGCCCAGAGGTCGCGGAGGGGGAGGCGGGCCGCGCGGGCACCGCCGGCGACAAAAGATACGCGCCCGCACAAAATTACGCATAAAGAGCGTAACTGAACGCGAAGCCGAAGTTGCTTGCGTTCCGCGTGGCTCGTCTCCCCGTGCGGTGCGGGTGGAGGGGTCAGCAGGATGGTGAGGGATCCGGAGGGGAAAATGCCCCTTCCCCACGCGCGGCGGCGCACCTCGGCGTCGCGACACCCGGCGCAGCGCTGCGCCGAGCAACCGCCCCGCGCAACTGACGCGGAATAAACGGGGGCACCGGACGCTTCGTCACGGCCTGGCGCCCGCTCCACGTCCCCGCCCCCTGTCCACCCTCACACCCCCTCTTCCCCTTCACCTCCGCCCCCTCGGCCTTGGCGCGGCGCTCCCCGCCCCCGTTCTTCACGGGACTGTAATGAAAATTGTTCCGGAAGATTCTTTTATTATCTTGGTGATTTTATTTTTTTATTTTATTAGGGCGTCTTTAGCGCGGGTGCAAGGGCCATTCTGTTGCGCTCTGGGTGAGTTTGACAAATAGAAATTTACGCTTGGCCGCATCGCACTGCCCTGTAACGAAATTATCACGCACGCTGGGTAGGCGACTTGGAGTGAAGGGCATCGCCTAAGGGACCCCACCCGACGTTCGAGGTAAAAAGAAAAGACAACAAATTAACGCACACGAGCGTTTTATACGATTCCAAACGATGATGCAAAGCCTGTGCAAGGTTAAAAGTTACTGCTGACACTGACACGCGAAAACAATATTTTGTCTTGTTAATTAGGGTAGGGCAATGAGCGATAAATTGCTTTTTAAAATGTATCACAATTGTATTGAAAAAAGGAAGCAAATCTTTTGCTTCGGATATCTGTAACTGAATAATGAAAACGTAATTAGACAACTGCAATGCGTTTAACTGGGTGGAGCGAAACGATACATGCCAAATCGCGCTGTATCACACGCGTTTGTGTAAGCGATGCATATTAAAAACCCATCGTGTAACAATGATGATTCTTAATTCTGTAAAACAACCAAATACGATAAAGAAAAAATTGTCTAGTTCTGTGTTGTCGTTTACACATGACATACAGTGAAACTTTCCTCTTGCACGTTTTCCGCGATATTTGTGAAACAGAAATTTGCGTAATGTGGTTATGAAATGAGTAGTTTTTAAACATGACAATTTCATAAAGCGTATTGCTTGAAATATTTTAGTATTGCTACAACGTCAAATGGAACCAAAATTATATTATTATATATTATTTCATTAAAGTTTATCTTAGGAAAATACTAAAAAATAAAATTAAAACAATATGTAACTCGCGCGTGTTTACTTTCTAAGAAATCCTTTAAAACAATAAAGAGTAAGATTGAATGGAAATAATGGGCATTCCTGAATAAAATTTGTGAGGCTATAATTATAAAACAAGTCACAACTTCAAGCGGAAAGAAGTGGAAAATGGAAGAAGAAAGGAGTAATTGAAGTAGTAGTAGAAGAAGAAGAAATAAATGTTTATACTTCTGATTCATATTTGATGCGTCAGCTGGGCAGTGAATTTTAACTGAAATAATTAACTTTTACACTCACTTGCCAGGAGAATATACGGATCCGTCGTATTTCTGCTGTTGTCTGATCACAAGGAAATGACTGTTTTTCACATTTCCATCGCCACAGAGCATAAAGGTAAATTACAAGGGCGCACCAATGAACATTTACATTCACGAGAAACGAAGTGGGCAAACAATGTCAGGCCACGAATTTACGCGAACCGGCTTTCCAGAAATATTCACACATGTCCTCCCGTTTGCTCTCCGCACAGAACTCTTTATGTCACAGTTAGGAAATTCTCTGCCAAATGCTTATCGATTTAACTATTCAGAAGACATCGAAAATGACACACGAATATATATGAATCCGGGGATGCAACAGTATTCCTTGAGGTACCAATGCGACGGGTGACTAGAAAATGCTGCAATTCAACTGCGTTCTCAGGCACACTGAATCAATAACATGTACAGACATGTTTGGAGGCAAGAAAAGGAAACATCGATGGATTTCAATTCACCCTGTTGTCTTTCGTCTCTTCAAGGTTTCTATTCGCCTGTGAATAAAAAAAACTGTTGAAACTTGTTCGTTTACTACCGTGGGAATAGTAACAGTGCAAATTATTCTCGCGATGATGAACTTGGTTTCCTTAATCGACTCACAGCAAGTGACTTCAGTGAAGAAACGGTCGTTGCGAACACTCCAAAATATCGATATCAATATGAAACCTGTCAAGCTAGATGATACCGATATTTCTCTTACACTGGCATTTAAAAAACAATATCAATACCGGTACTAAGTCAGTTCTCTCAATAGACGTTTGCATTTGTTGGTGCAAAACAAAGAGCATTAAAAAAATGAATACTAAATTCAAGCTTTCTGTAGATAATTCCCTCTCAAGTCAATTGCACATATTTGAAGAATTATCAAAGGTGATAATGGCCCAAATTATTGTTTGTCATTAATTCAGAACATATGATTAAATTAAATATTTTCATGAATACAAATAATTATGCCAACATCATAAACTTAAAGATGTAATCTGATTATATTGTAAGTGATACAGTATCCTTGTAAAATATTTAGTTTAAAATACCGATATAATTGGATGTTGTTTTGGTTTACATGGGGTTTTGACGATACCTTCCACGCCATGGTTTGTGGGGTGTTCAATCCCACAATTCTTATGCTCACTCCGCATCTGCGTTAGCTTAGTGTGGTTTAAACACTTTAATTTTGAATGTGTGACTTTTGTTAGGTGAAAGAACGCGTCTTAGAGTTTGAGCTTGGCGGAAAGGCCAATTTAGTGTGTTCCAGTATAATAAGTAATATTCAATGAAACATTTACACGAAAATCATTACTACGAAACACAGACCTTCCTCTAGTTCTCGCCGTAATAGCCTTACCACCACCCAGCGAGCAATGAAAAAAAAGCTCGTTTTCGTCAGTGCAACTCCATTGGATCGCGTAACGAGATGTAGACGTACTCCACCGTGCAGCGCGCTCGTCAGAAAAAACCTAACACGCACATGCGCCGCCACATGTGCGTTCCCCGGGCGTCTGCATGTATCCACACATGCCACGCGCACTTCCCCCAGGCGGCGAATCAAATTTGCGCGATTTAGTGGGGGCGAGGGCGCCGCGGGGTTGGGCGGAGGCGGGGGAGGGGGGAGGGGCGGAGGTGGAGTGGGGGGAGGCACCCGCTTCCTCCCGCCGCAATTCTTTAAGCGCGCAGCTCATCCGGCGAAAGAAGTCGACGAGGGGGCGGGTGGGGGGTGAGGGAGAGGACGGGAGCGCGGCGGAGGGCGCGAGGGGCCGGCCCTTGACCCCCGCCGCCGCAGATGAGGCCCAGGCGCCGAAGAATGGGTGTAGCCGAGTGTACCAACCGGCTTATACTCCATTTCCGCAACCGCTCGTCTCGAAAGGAGCTAACCTTTTTAAATTAGACCTGACGTTGTCAGGCGCCTACGAACAACATTTTACTTCCTTGGAAGTGAAGGCGCTACGTCTATCGTTGATGAGAACAGAGCGTCGGTAACTAAACCGTTTACGCCTTTCTTGTGAGGACATTTTGCTCTTCTTTGGTCAGAGAAAATTATATTATAAATGTTTTTTTCTGCTTTTAAGAAAGAAAATTCCGCAGAAACTAAGATAAACAATTTAATTTATTTCTCGTAAGCAGTAAAACGTGTTTGACGCATGGCGGAGATGTATTATCTCCGTGAGAGTTTTGAGCCGCACGGACGCAAGCCTGTGACCTGTATCGTCGTTAGATTCTACATTTCCAGTTAACAGCAATTGAATCTAAATCCGCCTACGTATTGGAAAAACTCCCAGTCTCAACAATTGAGGAAATTTGTCGCACAAGAATTCTACTTGTTATAAAGAGTAATTTAAATTCTAAAGAATAATATTTTTGGAGATTTTCAACGTACAAAATGGAGAACGTGTAGAATAATTACTCTAATGGCGAATTATCTTCTTTACAGACTTTGTAAACCTTCATACTTTTTGGAACATATATGTAAAACTTATGGGTTTTTTATTATTATTTAAGTGGCATTAATCTCACGGTTGTCCGAATTCATTGCAATCTTTCCATAATGTAATTGGAAAGGGGCAGTACATACACGAGAACGTGCGTGGATCCGAGCTGGCACCCAGGACAGGAAGCCGGTGCGTTCAGCCAATATGTGTTCACCATTGCATCTTTAAGAATGCAGATTTTGTTGGACATCCTGGAAAAATTCCACGGAGGGGAAGAAATGCTTCTGAAGACGTTGGAAAGGAGAAGGCAAAGACGTTTTGTTGTAGAGGCACGAATTGCAGGTAATTCAGTCAGTAAATTTTGTCACTGGTTGGTGCCCGAATCGAATCGCATAGAGAAAGAGAGGGAGGTCGCAGCATAAGTTTGCTACAATTATTAAAAACAATTATTAGTATGCAATTATTAAATGACAATCTTAAAAAAATGAAAAAGTTAATTTTTAATAATACATTTTAAAATATTTGTTCGTGTAAGTGTAGCGTTCTTGCTGTCAGGGTAATGTTCCCAGTGGTCTTTAATAATTTGGAGTATAAATTGTCTCAACGCTTCATCCACAGTTAAGAGTCCATTACAATCATTTCATCCCTCTTTCTTCTCTATCATTAACAACACTGAGATTCCGGAATTTTTCTTGTGCTTTTAAGTAAGAATCATCTATATCCGAGAGAACTTGATATAGTGATTCAGAAAGGAAATGTCGACATCCAATTTATTTCGCAAATTTAATCGTTATTGAGAAATGAAATATTCTACTATGTATTCTTCTGAAAATAAAAACAATAATGATCTATTTTTTTAATATAATTAAATTGGGAATTCGCAAACATTCTTTAGAAAATGGTTACTAATATTATAAATTATACAAATTAATTGTCTTTTAAAAGCAAAGAAAATATCTAAAAAAGTATTCTAAATAAACAAATTTGGTAGTATTAAAATTAAAATCTTGCCTAAAGAGGACGAATTTCATTGGAATGAATGATATATGTTCTTTCAGTGAACAGATTTTCCCGTTTCAAAATCTCAATAAAGCCCTTTTTCGATGTATACTAACATTTTTATCAAAAATTACTAAAAGCTTGACTCATTTAAATTCCAGAGATGATAGCAAAATTTCTTCACAGCAACAGACGAAATGCCCTGATTTATTTTTTCATATTTCTTCAATTACTGCAAAAACATTAAATCATTCAATGGAGCAACCACTGCCGACAAACTTTCAAATCATGCTTTAACATAAACTATCACAAGAAATAAACAAATGTTTTTCAGACTGTTCTCTTCAAACACTTTTAAATGCAATTGATTTCTGAGTAAAAAAATTAAATGAATAAATGACTTTTGCCATTCATTGAGCATGATGTAAAGGTGCTGGTGCCCTCATGTTAATAGTCGAATGCGACTTTCTATAAAATCTATGCATAATTTGCATAATTCAACAAGCTCCCGATAATCGTTCTTCAATTTTTCATTTGTCAGTGTTTTAAAAAGAAAATTCACATTAATCAGAATTTCACTTTCACCGCATATTACGTTCAAGTATTTAGACCCGACTACATAGTTTTCTTTTTTGAAATTATTCCATTCTTCTCTGAATTAAAAAAAAAATTGGACTATTATTCTATTCAGGAAACTCATGTTCGAAAACACCATTTACCATTAATTCGCACTTATGGTGCCGACATGAAAAATACGTCATTAGTCGACCTGCATTCTGCTCAAGAAAGGTAATTGCACCGTTGAATCGATTGAATCGATGAGTTTTGAAGCTGGTTGTGTCAAAACCAAGAATTTGAACCGTATCTTCTAATCCCCAATCGTTTGGAATATTCCAGGCAGCCCTAGCTTGTTTCTTTCCAGAAGAATTGTCTAATTTAGGCACTCCAAGAAAATTTCTTGACCATTATATTGTAGCGTTGTGGATACAAACACATTTCAACGAGCGGCCGCGTGACGTAGGTGAAACGTTAGGCGTCCACATGCTAGCCTTTGTTATAGAGAGAGAGGATGTAACGTTAGGGGAAAAGCCAGGAGGCGGCGTGGAAAGGGTGCGAGCTGCCTGCGCCGGGCGCGACGACGCTTCGATCTCTTTCGCTTCGAGTCTTCGAGGAGTGCGTATATGGTCGGGAGCCGATCGGCGAATGCCTGGTTGTGTGCGGGCCGCGAGCGTGGCGGCTATGCTCCGGCAATGTTTGCCGTAACGACAGGGAGACTCAAGGACGAGTCCGTAAGTGGGATGCAGCACTTCACGCAATCGAATATAAGTGGTATTCGAGTGTAGTGGTGTGGTAGCCGCAGCGACAGATTACTCCGAGTAGTGGGATCTTTTTAAGTTAATTTAATTGTGTAAATAAGGTTGTTTCGGTGGTGAAATTTAGTAAATAAACCAGCAATTATTTAACCCACTCTCGTCTGTGTATTATTGTAACCGCATGACGCCACAATAAGTAACAATGATAGGTTGGCTTTTCAGTTTTTAATTATCTCGCATTTAACGTAGGTAGCAAATTACCATCCCAGTGAACAGGCACATAACTTCATATTTTTTAAATAATTCTTTAATCTTAATAGCCTTTTCTTACGAAAATCTTCCCGATATATTTGGATCATATTTTAATGTTCATCTATGTTACGTCCTAAAGACTAAGCTGCAGCTTCAAGAATAAAAATAGAATTTTCTAACTAATGTGGCATCGATGGAGTACAACCTTTATTTCACAGTTTAAAAATATCCTTTCAGGGTTTTTGGATGTATCAAATTTTTTATTCTTAATTCTATCTGCCCATTTATATTATCCTTGAGAGAAGTCTGGATAATGTCTGATAAAGGCCAAGGTTGATCAAAATATCTTCAAGACCAGACGATTCTTCTGACGAATCATGTGTCCCGTTTCAGATACACTCTGTTCAATCGCACAGCAGTAAGCATACTTCGCACTTCTATCAGAGAATGCCGAACTACAATGAGCCTGTACTCGTCGGTTTTCATTTTCCCTATCTTGATAATGCCCTTCTTTTACGCTTTGCAAGCTTGATATTGATCCCCTACTCCCCGTCCCCGTTTGACTCAGTTAAGACGTTCTGTCTTCTTTATACAGTTATTTTTGTTGGATGTTCTTTTGCCGTACGACCACTACACACCCCACAATCGCATGTTTGAGAACCTAATTCGGAGGCTCCAAGAAGAATTGTTTTCAAAAGTAAATTCTTTCGGTGTGTTATCAAGCGGTTTATTAAAGAAAATGTATGATTGCAAGCTCCATTCTTGTAGGGTTATATTAAAATATTATTTCATAGTTGAAAATATCCTAGAAAACGGGGATTATTTCATTAGCATTATCATATATGCTAATCAAAATAACATTTTCCTACACAACGATAATTATCGTACGATGTTGCAACACTGACGATGTCCCTTTCCCTTCCATGTGATCCAAGCAGTGTCACGCCTACTGCGTTAGCGTCTATGCATACAATTCTGAGCAACCTGTGCCATTCATTGCCTGGGTTCCATGAGCTGCCACTGACGTCATGTAGCTGTCATCAAAGCTGCAATTAGAAGCCCTGTGGGCGCTCTCTTGGCGTGACGGTGGCGATTTCGAACGAAATGTTCGACTGTTGACAGACGAGGAAGAGCACGAGACCGTCTTTAATCGTGTATATTTCATTCTCGTTTCGTGAATGTGTTGTTTCAATACGTAATATCATGAACAAATTCGTAGCCATAAATTCTTAATTTTCCACGTTGGCTTCGAAAATGACTCGTGTACTTGATTCTGCTGTTCTTACGTACAAAATACTCAACACTAAATATCTTGCCTTCATATCGAAGATACGATAACGTAGGAAATAATTCTGGAAATGCAGTACAAAGAGCTTTAATAATCTCATTATTAAACTACCTAAAGAATTTAACTCACAGGGAACACAGATTTTATTGCAATGTTTGGTTTAGCTGACTTTTGTCACTATTATCACGTCCTAATAATCGAATAGCGTTTGAAAATATTCGAAGAAGTATTATTTTCACTGCATATAATTCAATCAGAGAAGTACATTTTAATGTATGTTTAGTTATATAATTAGGTTTAATATTGTCAACCTCTTGAATTATGACCTCAGGATTCAAGGCAGTATTATACTCGTAATTCACAGTGAATCACCAGTGTAGGTTACTTGAAATACTGAAAAAAAGTTTTTTCTTTCATTTTTGGGGGAATGTACGAAAAGGACGTTGTTAAAAAGAATGCCAATCCATTTGCCTTGTTGAGATGAATCAAATGAGCTCTTGGTCACCTTTTTATTAACCTTAAGTCACTCAAAATGCTGTTAAATCGACCCCAAAAAGACAACTCATGCAAAAACACAAACAAATTTAGATTTCACATACATACATGGATATTTTCCCTAAAATAGCCCAGACTTTGTTCTTTAGACTTTTTGTACCAAGAGACTTCAATGTAAAAAACATGACAAACCTCTCTCTTATTACAACTTTTGATTTTTCACAAATCATAAGCTACTTACATTTTTTCGTATATTTGTCACTTCGTTAATGTTTATAGATGTATTTCATGTTTATTTCATTTGTAGACACGAAAGCTTTAAATTGTTACTGATGAAGTTTCTCGAAATCCTAGAAGTATATCAGTATAAGTGCTTAAAAACGGCGCAATTTCAAAAATGCATAAAGGATATTTTTTTTCGAAACGACCTAATTTTTTCTCAATTTTTTTAATGTGAAAAACATGCCACTGCTCTTTTATGATATTCAGGTGTTGAGAAACTTTTTTTAATGGGTGTGAGAATTTACGCCCTTAAAGTTAAGAAGTTGGAGCATTGTTGCTATTTCAAGGAATTCTATTGAATGTCATTCGGATATGAAAATTGAGCGTTGATAAGGAATACATAAGCCATTAAAAAGGACAATTTTACGCGTATAGCGAGTTTTAGAAGGTAACAAGGAAATTGGCATTTTGCGCTATGTTTCAAGAAGTTTGGCCGGGTGCGACAGCTCATGGGAAACAACTGTATTTGCAGCACTGTTGAGCGGGAGGTCCTGGGATTCGAGATCGGACGGTTGCGATTAACTTGCACGAATTCAATCACTCCCTGGAAGAGAATTCTAGCGACCGATTACTCTGATCGGAAGTATTCCGTGGTTTCTTCGATCAGTACGAGACGCATGCCAGAGCATACTGTAATAAATGGGCTACGGGCTGTTCGCAATGCTTCCATATCCCAGATGAAATTGTGTCAATATTATATCGGCATTCCCACAGTTTCCTTACCTCTCCTTGTCCCGTGCTCTCTCTCTCTCTCTCTCTCTCTCTCTCTCTCTCTCTCTCACACACACACACACACACACACACACACACACACACTTTCATACAATACACTACTACACATTTTTGACAACCAGTCGGGAACTTTGAGCATGTCCTAATCGGGACGGTGGATGGTGGTACCCTAGATGAGAATCCTGGAAGTCGACGTGTATGTCAGCGCCGGATCACATGTTCCAGGGGGAGAGGAACACCGGCACCTCTCTAGATATAAAATACACTTCATTTACTGAGCTAATCACCTTAATAGTTTGCGCGGCCGGATTCAATACCCACTCACAGACTTTTCAAGCAGTTTGATGTGAGTTTTGCACAAGTACGCCGAATTATTACAAGTATGTTACACGTAATATAATTATAATTTTAAGCCATCTCCTTGTCCCGTGCTCTCTCTCTCTCTCTCTCTCTCTCTCTCTCTCTCTCACACACACACACACACACACACACACACACACACACACTTTCATACAATACACTACTACACATTTTTGACAACCAGTCGGGAACTTTGAGCATGTCCTAATCGGGACGGTGGATGGTGGTACCCTAGATGAGAATCCTGGAAGTCGACGTGTATGTCAGCGCCGGATCACATGTTCCAGGGGGAGAGGAACACCGGCACCTCTCTAGATATAAAATACACTTCATTTACTGAGCTAATCACCTTAATAGTTTGCGCGGCCGGATTCAATACCCACTCACAGACTTTTCAAGCAGTTTGATGTGAGTTTTGCACAAGTACGCCGAATTATTACAAGTATGTTACACGTAATATAATTATAATTTTAAGCCATCAGTTCAGATGATACGAATAAGTCTGTGGCGTATTGTCGCATCACTGTCTTTCTATTTTGTCAACTGCAATAATCTGAAGTTAGTGTTCACTTATAAATAATTTCACAATTTTTACATTGAATATGTTTTCCAAAAACAGTTAGAAACTGAAAAGTCATAGTAACAGAGAATATTTTTTTCAAATGAAAATGAGAGGTGCGTAAGAGTTCTTGGGAGACATGTACGAAAGGGCAATTGTCGTAGTACAAATGGCGAAATTTTGGACAGAGATGGATTGTTTGGTACTTGGATCCAAATAACTCTACCGTTCGTTAAACTTGTTCGGTAGTACTTAAATAATGCACACAGTAAACTATTAGGATAAATTATTATTGCTGCAGTCGACATCAGTAACAAGTAATAACAACCTCTCAGTCGCACTTACACTCTTACATACAGAAATAAGAAAAGAAGAACGTAGTCGTATAAGCCTTAGAATATTCTCAAATGTTAAGTAATTTACAACTTTTAATTCTTCTCAAAACTCTCTTATCCAAGCGAGATCGCGAAGAGAAAAGAAAAGTCTGGAAGTAAAGTTTCCGACCATTAGCTTTTGGACTTTTTCTTTTCACACTTTTGAATTATCACGCAGTAGAATAGAATGAAAAAATCGCTACAACACAGCATTTCAAATTTTCAATAGCATGCAAATCGGTCCTTCTAATTGCTTTCAGGTAAAATTCAAATAATTCCTGGAAAGAACTTGCCGTTATTCTAGTTTGAGAGTATAATAGTCACGTAGAGTTCACTGCTACTCGTCTTACGACAAAGAGCTGACCGCAAACGACGGCTTGCAGCCTCCGCTGCCGCGACCTCTGTCGCCGCGGAAACCACCATCGCTGCCACTGTCACCGCGTCGCGAACTCTGCCCTTTCGCCGCCGGTGAAGACTCGGACGTTTCTGCTTCCGTATGCGCAAAACCAACATTTTGTTCGTGCAGGAAGCTAATTAGTTCCATGTCCTCTTGCTATTTACTTCAAATAATTTCTCCTTTCAAGTACCACCGTCACTGCCACAGTGGCTGCTGTTGTCGTCGCCGCCACCACCCCTGACACGACAAGCGCCGTACCGCTCCCGCCCCCGCCCCCCTTTGTTGCCACCCTCTGCAGCTGTCCTATTCTCCGCATCCTCCGCCATTGCTAATGCCATCGCCTTCGCCACTGCCAGCGTGGCACCGGTACCGCGTCCATAGACACCACTACCATCACCTGTGAATCTCCACCACCCCAACATCTCTGATATCACCGCCGCTGCCACAGCCGCCGCCACCGCCGCCGTCGATGTCGCCACCACCACCACCACCGCCACCACCGCCGCCGCCGCCACTGCCGCCGCCACCGCCGCCGCACGGGCGACATTCCCGGGGCGCGAGGCGAGCGCGGAGCCGTGCTGGCGCCGCAGGGGCTGCCTGCTCGGTCTCTAATAATATTTTTTTGCATTTTTCATAGTACGTTTCATTTGCTCGAGAGCCGGGGCGCGCGGCCGCGCTCGTAGCTCTGCGCGCGCTCTTTCGCCCGCTGTCTCGTTCGGTCTCGCTCGCGCCGCGGGATCGGGCGGGCGGGGCGGGGGCGACGCGGTGCGCGTTCCCGATGAACGGCCAGCGAGCGGAATGTGTGCATGGCAGAGGCGGCGGGGCTGGCGGCTGCAGAGGAATTGGTGGCACAAGCGGTGATGGTATAAGTAGTAGCGGATGCGGTGATGAGGTTGGCGAAGTTGACGAACCGGCGCAAGAAGTAAAAGAACTGTGGATCGTGGTGGCGGTGGTGGTGGGGGTGGGGGTGGGGTGGGGTGGGGGTGGGGGGGGGCACAGGGGGACTTGCCCCCTCAAGGCGAACATTTTTTGTAATTTTAAAAATGACCACATACACAGTGCATGGTATACAAAGTTGTTTTCTTATTTTGAATATATTTTTAATTTAAAGCTAGCTATGAAACAAATATTTCAAAAATATTTATAGTACGCGGATGTGAAAAGGGTGTCAGAACGGAAATAGCGGATTCCCCCTCCCTTAATACTTTTTGGATCCCCCGTTCCGTGTGGACACTGGTGATGTCGTGTGAAATAGAAAATAGAAGATCGTCGGAGAAGGATTCGATGTTTGAAAACAGGGAAAAGCAACAGAAATATTTGAAGGAGGTAAATGCGAAGTATGCTCTAGTCCGGACAGTATACCAAACAGGTAAGGTGAAGGTCATTGACTAGTTGGTTAGATCGGTGGTAGAATGAGACCGAATGTATGTCTAGAGGCAACGGGAGTAGAAAGCGGAGAAATAGATGAATCCCGGGGATGGCAGCGGAAGTGTCAGATAGGTCTAGTCTGGAAAGCGTTCGGAGGATGCGGTTGCGATGGGAGCAGGGCGCAGCGGATGCGTTGCAGAGATGGATAACGATTGACGAGAAAACATCAACCTGGTAGAGTGGAAATCCGGGGGCTGGTAGAGGCAATGGGAGCGACATGGGCAAGGAACCCCTATGTCAATGAGGAGAAAGGGATATGGGATGAGAGATCCGAAGAGGGCAGTGGCAGCGGGGCACACGTAGACGTGCAGTAGCAGACGCACAGTAGCAGGCGCGCTTCTCGCTCGGCGCAATCATCAATTGGGAATCGGTATCGGAGTAGCAGCTGGCGGCGGCGGGCGGCGGCGGGCGGCGGGCGGCGGCGGGCGGCGGCGGGCGGCGGCGGGCGGCGGCGGGCGGCGGCGGGCGGCGGCGGGCGGCGGCGGGCGGCGGCGGGCGGCGGCGGGCGGCGGCGGCGGGCGGCGGCGGGCGGCGGCGGGCGGCGGCGGGCAGTGAGCGCGAGGCACGGCATACGTGTGTCATCGCCCGGCAGCGGCCACCGCACCCTCCGTCTCTCCCGCCCCATGCCACCCACTCCAACCTCACACCGCCGCTCTTCCCTGCCATTCCCCTCCACAGCAGCATCATCTCTTCTCGGGGCATCGAACTGAAACTCAAAAATATTTATCCTCGAATTCCAAACAGGGCTAAAAATTTCTCTGTCATGCTAATCTCCTGTTTGCAAATATTTTCGTTTCAAGTAAATGGTCAGGTTACAAGATAGTCAAGGATTTTGTTCAATGACGGAATATTTCTACTTTTAACGTTATATTAATTCATATTTGCTGTTTTTTACGTTATTCAAATATTGAAAAGTATGTTTTTGCTGATATTTCAAGCAGATATTTAATGTGAGGCATTTTAATCGCTCGCTGATATATCAGGTAGGTATTCACTCAAGGCGAAATTAAATGTTCCCCTCTGCATTTCTCTGAACTGTTCTTTGATATATGAAACCATTTAATGTAACAGTGAAAATATTCTTTTCCGACCCACTTTATTATTTTTGTGTTGTACGGTTGCAATGTTTTTTATTATGGACATTTACCAAGTTTATTGTTCAATAGATCATGTTTCTCATATGTATGAATTAAAATATTTTGATTCAAATGGTGATACAATAATAACTGACACTAGTAATTCACGAGTGCAGAACAGAAGTGGTGTATGTCCAAAATTAACTGTGTTTTATTTAGAAAATGACGTATTATTAGTTTCAGAAATATATCTAGATAAGTCCGTATTGTTTTCATTATCTCAAAGAGTGCACTATTTTGCTACTGTTCGTTTCATAATTCGTGCCTTTTTTACTTTCTCGACCTCACCTCTTAAGAAAAAGTATTCTTATCGTGACCCAGCGAATTTTCGATAGAAAAACTCTTATCGCCCGGCCCTGGTAACGAAACAGTGGATAAATCTTGTTCATGTATATAATTAATTACTTCCTGTAACATGTATAGCCAAAATCCATGTTTTGTGGGTCCTTCATTCCGAAAAATCGATTGACGGTAAAACGTCTGTCAATCGTCCGTCAAATTGTCAATTGGCAAAGCTGGTGCGTACAACGTTCGACCTATTTTCTCCAAAATTGATATTCCTGGATCGATCTGAACGATTAGCGTTAAGACAATGGCGCAGGTCTCGTTTTCATCGAAAATTAGATTATTTTAAAAATGAGATATGTTCTTTAAAGACAGATACTTAAATAAAGTCATGAACAATTTTTCGATAATACGAGTAGTCTTTGCGTCATTTTGTCTGCAATTAAAAATTTTTTAAGAACAATTTTTCTCAAAAGCAGTTTCAAATTTTTCTTTAAAATTTTTCTCCTCGTCAATTACAAAATTTAAACATTTCAAAACTACAAAATTGAAGATTGAGATTTTCCCTTAAACAAAATCTGTTCTAAACATCAACTCTTTAAAAAATATCAAGGAACATTTGGGAAAAAAACCAGTAGTTTTTGGAGTAATTTGGGCTTCAAATTTGCAAATTTAGAAATAATGCGAGGAAGTATGCGTTCTTGTAACACTGTTAGTTCTGTGTAGTAGTGAAGAGTGTTCATACGTGTTTGTGGTATTTGTACTGTAGTGAATCATGTATTTGCACACTGACTATGGTGACAAAAAAAATTATAATGAAGTTCTTTAATGTAAAATTAAAGTAAATGTAAATATGTAACATTATTTAATGTAAAATCCACTACATTAAAATCAGGTTATTGTAATACAGTTTTGTCTCTATTATAGTTTTTCGATTCACTGGTTTTACATTTCACTAAGAATGGGAAAAATTTTCGCACGAGATCTTCAATATTACGTTAGAGGTAACGGGGACCCTGAAATTTATCAGGAAAGATTCTTCCTTGCTGCGATCAGTGGGATTCTATACAAGTGATGAGGATTATTACTTCATGGGGATATTCAGCGTTAGGATCCGCTCATTTGAAACATTCCAATTCTTCATACTTTTTTATTTGCGAACGGGTTATTATCGTCTTCTAAGACACAGTGAATGGCCTACCTATGGGTAATTCTATTTAAAATGTGTGAAATACTTATTCCTGCTTAATATGCAGCACCAAATGTATCCGGCGATGCCATTCCTTTTAGTATACTAAAAGGAATCAGGCATTCTGATTTTACGGCGTTGATACTCAAATCTCTTACGGCTGTACGCCGAGTAAATGTTACACATTTCTTACATCATTTAAAACACAATTATTTATCCCAACCCTTGCATTTGTGTTTCAGCTCTCTTGATCAAATAATATAACAGATTTCTTGCTGAAATCTGACAAAATATTCCCAGTTCCGTGACATACTCTTTACTGAAGACATTTTTTAAAACTTTTCAATAGAATTTCCAAAATTGTAACGATTTTAGTAATCTTACATTAAAACGAAAACCACAATATTGGCGTAGATATTAATAGAAGGAATTTTGTACACGCTTAGAAATTTCTGCATTACTTTTAAAGTAAAGTACATTAAACTAATTTTCATGTACGTAAATTAAATTTAATGTGCACGTACTGTAACTTTAATGTACGTGTACAATAAATTTAGTGTACATCTGCAATTAAATTTAATGTGGACTAGTAAGTTAACAGTTGTACATTCAATCTATATTGATTTTAATTTAAGCATTAAATTTAATGTACATGTACATTAAACTCTCTTTAATGTACATGGTACATTAAAATTCATGTACAGTCTTACATTAAACATACACTAAATTTAATGTGATTTGTGACAGCATAAGCAATCCAAATTTTTAAGAATATACATATTGATTATAATATCACCTGCAAAATATGTGGCCTTTTATGCGGTACAAGGAGAAGAAATGGAACGGCAGAATGCGTGGCGTCCACAACTTCGTTATCTGCACGTGCATCGTACACGCTGCGTGAGGCAATGCATGCCAGAACAAAGCTTGCGAGACTTTCCGAGAGGTTTCGGGCAGGTCTCGAGAAATATCGATATAACGCAATGCAAAAACCCCTACTTCTCACATCGCTTCCCAGCATAGACTTCAATGAGTCCGTGAAAGATGTTTTCAGCTACATTTTCGCTTTTGATTGATAGTGATCCCAGGCGGGTCAACGGCTAGGGCTATTAGTCCCGTAAGAGTAGTCCTTTTTTTCCTCGGTAGGTGGTGGTATTCTTACCCCGCTAGTTGGTGAGATCCGGTGTCGACCTACCGTCGGTTAGCGGGATTTTCCTTAACCAGGTATCTTCACCAGTGGGGCACCGCCCCAGCCGGGACAAGCTCTAAGCTCTCCACCAGTCTCCCGGCAAGTGTGGTAATATAGTGAATGTTCGTGAAAGTGTATGTAAGGGCATGAGAATAGGACAAGAAAGAAGAAGGAAAGATGGCGCGCAGTCCGTGGCCGGTTTGTTCACCCACTTGTTAAGGAATTAGGTACTACTCAGGTTCTCCTGGCGTTGAGCGGAGAAACCATGGAAAACTATCGATCAGAGCAACCAGCTGCTAGAATTCTCCTATAGACCGCGACAGCATTCGATCTTGCTATCTAGCTAGTGTCGAAAATCCTGCTACCGTCAGTACTCGAACCTAGGACCTCTCGGTCAGAGGTACTGCAGTTACATCAGTGGATAACCTGAATCACCTCTTGTGGTAAACTTTTCCTTCCAATATTTTTCTGTATTAATCTTTGTAACAGGATGCCTTGCACATGTGCTTTAATTTTACTCATTTTGTAATTTGTTTGTACTTGGTCAATGACCGCAATCCGTCCTCCTACTTTTTGCTTCAGATACTTGGAACAAGTTGTATGAAGCACCGTTGTTTACATCTCGGGAGTAAAATAGCAACTTCTCATACAAGCAACTTTTTTGGCCAAGTAAATCTTTAAATCTTTCAGCGGCCTCCACTTTTTACATTACTCCACAGTTGGTTCGACGCATTTGGCCATCACCACAACAACGAGAACCCCATCTACCACACAGCGTCTCCATCCACATAACCATGAATTCTTCTCGTGTCCGTCATTTCGGCACCGCCCCCTACGCTCCGAAACCGATGATGCCGCCATCACCGCCGCCACCGCCACCATCGCCACCACCGCCACAACCGCCCCGCCGCCAGTTTCAACACTGCTGTGACCATCGCCGCCACTGCCTCCATCGCCACTTTTGCCGTCACATACGCCGCAACAGCCCGTCCATCTGCTTCGCCGAAAGGCTTGATTTTAAAACGTGTGATTGGCGTCTGTCTCGAGCGGCGCACGATCCGAACGCCTTTGCCTTCGCCGCCCCCCCCCCCCCCCCCCCCCCCCCCGCCGCCCCCGCCGCCCCCGCCGCCCTCGCCGCCCCCGCCGCTCTCGCCGCCCCCGCCGCCTCCACCGCCTCCACCGCCCCACCGCTCCACCGCTCCCGCTCTCGCCGCCCCACCGCCCCGCCGCCCCCGCCGCCCTCGCGCCCCCGCCGCCCCCGCCGCCCCCGCCGCCCCCGCCGCCCCCGCCGCCCCCGCCGCCCCCGCCGCCCCCGCCGCCCCCGCCGCCTTCTCCTCCTCCTCTGCCTGCCTTGTTTATCTCATTAGGATGACTTAAACTAATGGACCCGATTACGCCCGTTCGGTGTATGCGTATCTAAGAGCGTCGAAGAAACAAAGGAGAGCTCGGAGCAGCGTTACTTTCGAGTTATCTCTGGGAGAATGGCGCGGTTTTTCACAGGAGATAAGGGGGAATAAAGACGCTCCAAACAGCTCGTGGCCCGACTGGGCAGTGCTATAGAGCTCTGTGCCGAACTGAGTAAGTAATGCGCTCGTAAAGTAATAAGAGTGGGGCTGAGGGAAACACAATATTTCACCGAACGTTTGGGCGTGTTATAATTTACTATTCGAACAGTAAGCAAAGAAAGATAATACGCAATTCCGGTATGTTGGACGATGAATATCAGTAACTTATAAAATTCGCTAAAATGATAATATTTAAGTAAATTAGCTGCTAATATCTCTACTGGCTTAGGTAGAGAACAGAAAAATGCTTAAATCTTTACCTAAGCAAAGATTTTCCACTCTGGGTTAAAACAATATACAAATCATTATCTTCATTAGTTACTTACAAGTATCGTTTGTACATACCATTTTCATAGTTCCATTACCTAAAAATGCAAAGATAAGCGCACTGTCACTAAAAGAACAATGAGAATTTTGAGATTTGTAGAATTGAAAGGTATTTCCTTCTAGAACATTCGAATTGTCACTAAAGTTACATTCGTAAATTTTGTTTCGTAGATATAACGAAAGTCATTAATTCAAGAAAATGCTTGTCACTTCACTCAAGAGTAAGCGCAAATTCTAAATGAAAATTGCACTTTACTGTTAATACACGGGTTTGTGAAATGAAGAGGTATTAGATTCTTCAAAGTAGGTCGCACTAAGTAAAATTACCCAGGAAGGGCTGGAGGGCAACCCTACAAGTCTTTCCATGACTTAAGTATGAAGTTACAACTTCTTGAAAAAAAGACAAATTTATTCATTTCCATTTCCAACCCCAGTCATAAACAAGCTTGAAGGCTGGGGTACAGCGATTGCCAGCAGCTACATTACTAAAGGAGACGTTGAAAGCACTATTACTTCAAAAGAAAGGTATTTCTTCTCCTCGTGTTTCTTTGATTTCGTTGCAGTTGAGGAAAGATGAAGTTAACAGTCAGCTGAACCTAAATGAAGTCTGCTTGTAATGGAGGAGTCTTGCGAATATGTGTCCTCTCTTTCTAGGCATTCATACGGTGGTTTGCCTTTGTTTTCCACTGGATAGAGAAAGTTTAGTCTTAACCCAGCGTGGGCTACCACCCCATGCAATTTCTTGTTCTACCAGGGCGCGTAAACATCGGGGTTATTACCTATGCTTTTCGCTTTTATCCTCACCCCCCACCCGCCAATGCGCAAGTACGTAGACAGGCTGATATTCCGATTCGCCGGAACGCAGTTTGCTCTCACGGCAACCTCCCCATACAATACCTGCGTCGGACCGCCCTGCTAGCTCAGAGCTTATAGCTATCCTGGCTAGTACCGGCGTCCAAACAATGCGCCACTCACATGCACATGCGCTACTCACATGCGCCGGGAACAAGTCCCTCCTCTTTGCCCAGAGTATCGGGCCACTGCCACGGCGCAACCAAGAGCCCATCAGGGGGCCACCCGAACTGAGGTAGTACGAACGGCTCGGGGCCCTTTCCCGTCTCCTCACTGCCTCCACCTTGAGGCTATCGACGTATCGCCGGAACCTATGCTACCCGACGGGGAGTGGGGTCGTTTTCCTGGCCTGGACTTTTGTACGTGGGATCCGGAACATTGGAACGTACTTCGTCCAATCCAGCCTAAGGGCAGGCGCTACTGGGCAAGCCCGCCAACACGGGGCTTAGCATACGCCAACTCGCTGCCTCAACCTTGAAGCTAACAGTGTGCGTTGCGCCGTGAAACTTAGGGTCCGGATGATCGTCTGCAACTCTCCACCAGAGATCGTGAAAGCTTACGCGGCCGCGATCGTCACCCTCCCTGCGGGGAAGGTTAGGTGTGATACCGACGGGTGAATGGTGATGAAAGATATTTTACTCTGGGATGATGTACATGGTAGTATGAGAAGGCTACCACGCTATAATCACCTGCTGAAAATATCCATGCTTATCCGACGATCGTACACCCAGCCTTCGGCTCCCCTCCAGCTTCGCATAATATTGCTCCAAGCTCCTGTATCATGAGGCATAGTTAGGATGAATAAATTTTGACAAATTCTCGACAGAAATCATAAGCGGAAAGAAAAATATGACACGGGGTCGTCAGATGAGTGTTCGAGAGGATGGACTCAAAAAGAGAACACTGAAAACTAATTCAATTAATTATTATTATTATTATTATTATTATTATTATTATTATTATTATTATTATTATTATTATTATTATTATTATTATTATTATTATTATTATTATTACCTTGACGATCTACCAACGTATTGCACTTGTCATGGGGTGCCACCCCACTCCCTTGCATCCACATCACTCTATCCACGAAGTACGGATGTATTGAATGTTGACTCACAGTGCAATTTAATCCTGATCTAAATGGTTTAAAAGATTTTAATAGAAATAAAAGTTTGAATTATAAGTAGTAATTTATTACGACTTAAATTTCAGGGCCGCTTAAAATGTCAATGCTTATAATAACTACGATCATAGAATTTTGATGCACCAAAACACCGCTAAATAAGTGTATAGGGAGTATCAGGTGTGATAACAGCTTGAATTGATGAGTAGTTGAAAGGAAGTACTCTAATTTCGTATCTGCTCACGTCGTCACAGTTTTGCACCCTTTATATTTTTTTGATGAAAGTTTCGCCGTATAGTATAATGCACCAAATAATTTGTAATAACTTACAAAATAAAATGCTACTTGCCGCAGACTATTAATATAATTTTCAAAAACAAATTAAATAAAATGAATTAAAGATATTAAACAACTTTTTTGGACATCTGGATTTCATGCATCAGGTATACTGCTTACCTGTTAGGAGATTGAAAATAGTGACACGAGGATATAATTAATTTATAATATTACATTTATGATTCATCTATGTGTGTCATAGTTTTAAAATTATTAGACTTTTATTTTCGCTAAAAAGGAATGACACCAACGTTTATCATTTTTTATAGAAAGTGCGTCCGGTTATAAAATTTTCCTCTTTTGATCATTTGTATGAAAAACATAAAATTGTATGAACTTAAATAAAAATAAATAATGTGGCAAAATAATGATTTGAACGTTAAAAGATACGTATGGTCCAGCAATGAATGAGATACTCAAGTCGAAATATGGATATCAAAATTGGATATGAAGATATGTCAATATCAAAAGACAAGTAGAATACATGAGTAACATTGCATACAGTTCTTCAGCAAAGGAATATATCGAAGATATTACCAGATATTGTACAAATATGGCAATCTCTCTGACGAATTGCCTCAAAGTTAGCTAATGCTACATTCATTGGGAGATTTTGGTCTTGAGAGAGACCCATGAGAAGCTTCTAGTCGAAAGTTGAGTCTTTTAATCCTTATAAATGCATGGATGCAAATTTTCAAGTCGCATGAAACTTGCACCTGAATGCTTACCCTGATATTCTTCTGGTATAAAAGTCATAATTCTTAGAATTGCTGTCCCATAAAGCGTATAATTGCAAGACCTCCATGCACAAAAAACTAGTATTCTTAAGAATAAAACGTTCCGACACTTACTAGGACGAATCTTATAACCTACACATAGGAATTCTGTGTTGTAAGCCAGAGAAATAAGCTGCCATCCACGACCATGATGAGAAATTATTGCTCTGTATACTGTTCCATACGACGTAGTTGGATTTTCTTCGCAATCATTGACGCATAGTCTAGTGCGTATCTTTAAATTTAAAACGATCCAAATATAGAATGACATAAATTAAACGGCGAGCGTGCTTCTGATGTAATCGCGAATCTGCAGCGTGGGAGGAGTAGAATGGCATTCAGCTGGCCCATGCGAGCGAGGAGACAGCTTGTGATAAATGGCGTCGAATTCTCATCAAGAAGCAGGCGTTTGGGAGAGTGTTAGTTCTTAGACTTGTAGCATATAACACAAGTAGAAATACGGGTGGTGATTAGGGTGCAGAAACAAAGACGGCAGTGGTGGTAATAGTGTCAGAAGTTGTGACGTCACTAACACTGAGGCATTTTCACAAGTAGTTAAGCAATGTTCCTGCGCGGGCGGAGGAAGGGGCAAGATGTAAAAGAAATGATGCAGAGAGGGCCTTTGCTGACAACAATGGCAGCGATAGAGGGCAGAAACCAATGCTTTTGGTAGGGTCTTCGGGATGCTGACGATGGGGCTGAAGGAAAAGCGTCGACGACGGTGGCTGTGGCAGTGGCGGTCGCAGTATGCCTATGAAGCAACGGATATAATCGTGGTGAAGGCGGTGTGTGCAGTGGCGGTGGCAGCGATGCTGTAGTGTCATTCAGTCCGTTCTCACCGGTTCCCCTGAACCGGTCGGTCAAAATATAACGAACTACAGAACCGGTTGTGAAAACAAAAACGAAGATCGTTCTTGCGCCCGGGGGGCTATCGCGATCTTCATCTTCGTGTCCTGGCTGTATTAGTGTTTCACTAAGTCATAAGAATCATTGTATTTTTATATTCGAATAAACGTAACTTTCACTGTTAATGGTTATTAAATTATTTCATTAGCCTACCACATTCACGTCTACCTTTGTGCTGTTCTTAACTAGATCTAAACTGTCCCACTACTTCTCACTAACAATTATTTAAGTAGAAATTTAAACTACCCTACAATTATGAAGAAAACATGACCATTTAATATTTTACAAAGTAATATTTATATTCAAACTCTTGAATATTACGGGAAGCATTCCAAAAGTTAAATATTCTGAGATGAAAATAGGAAAAAATTGCATTTTAAATTACACAATTTGATGTGGAAGAAGATAACTTCAAAATAATAAATTGCATTTCAATTACTTAGAATTCAGATCCTACTGCACTGAATTCTGCTCGTAAATCGTAGAGAGCATTTTGCTCGGAGAGAGCATTTTTTTAAAATCTGTGAGAGAGCATTTATTAAATCTGTGAGGGAACATTTTTTAAATCTGTGAGAGAGCATTTTTAAATCTGTGAGAGAGCATTTTTTTAAATCTGTGCGTATGATTATGTACAATATTTCTTATACAATGCAAACATTTATTTTCAAAAAAGGCGAGAGCATCCAGATGTTTTATCTCTTTCTCAATGTCTCTAAATTTTCACGGGGGATACTTTTAATTTGAAATGAAAAAAGTGTCTCCAGAGTTCTATCAGACCTATTTTCGTAATAAAATAAACATGAAACGAGAAACAGAAAATAATGGCATATTATTCTGGGGAAGGTCATTCTTTAGTGCCCGGACATTTAGATTGCAGAAGAAAATTATCCGAATAATGCAAAAATGCTATCCATGTGATCCCAGCCACTTTTCATTGAGCTTGGAATCTTACCATTGCCTTGCCTAATTATTTACGAATCTGTAGTATTTGTCAAAACTGACTTAACGGTGGGAATATTTTTTCATGTAATACTGATATTTATAGTTACTACACTCGACGTAGAAATCATGTTCATTAAGTGTCAGTATCAACAGCTTACTACAAGAAATCCACATACAATACATGTACGTTACTTCACAACCCATTGCCAGATGAAATTAAACAATTAAAATTGGTACACAAATTTAAGTTAAAAGTAAAATCTTTTCTGCTGCCAAACTGTTTCTATACAATTGGAGACTATACTGATCGTCAAAAAGAAAAATAATGTTTACTTTAACAAAACAATGATATAGTATAATGAATTAGTTTACATTTACATAGTATAATTTAAAAAAAGACTTAAATGCGTGTAATAAGTAATGCACTTCAGCTTCCGGTTCAATGACCCCCATCTCGATCGGGTTTTTGTCCACTTCCTCTGACCCATTGAGCAAATGCTGAGATTGCCCCTTGATTTGCTTCTGGATGTAAATGTAGCTTCACTATGCGCACGTTTTGTTGAGCTTTCCTTTTGTTTGTTGTGGTAGGAGAGCTTAGGGTGAGATTCTATTTTGTTAGCAATATAGAAAAATCAAATCTGTTCGTTCGTTTACCGTTACAAATAAGTTTTCCATAATTCGGCAACGAAAATATCTAGTTTTTGAAATGTTAATCTCTCGCTTTTTAAAATTTATTATTATTATTATTATTATTATTATTATTATTATTATTATTATTTCATCTTTCAACTATTATTGTTAAATTGTTGGGAAGGGATTCTGAAACTCAAGAAAGCGTGCGCGGATGATTTTCTTCCCCATACCTCACATACAGTTTTTGATTGTTTTTGACTAAATAAATAAATGAATAAATAATCATGATCTTTATGGAAGTCACTTACTATTAAACTTGTGATTAATTCCTCAGCTATATATCGTGTAGATATGAACATTTCATCTCGTAATCTTGCTCAATCTTCGGCATTTCGGGAAGCATTTTACAGATGTAACCTCCAGCTGTTTGAACCACTGAAGAAGGGAAGTAAGCAGTTCTAATGTGAGCTGTGAAAAATCTCGTATGTCTCAGCAATAAAACTTTAATCGACCATTTCCACTCGTGTTAGATGAATCCCGGAACATTAGAAAGGTTGTATCTCAAAACTGTGATGTTTCAAATGCGCCATCATAGTTCCGAGGCGTGTAATTGCGGCACTTACTGACACGATAAACACGTCGTTGGAGAGTAATGGATTCTATTTCTGGATGGCAACTTCCCCGCCCACAAGAATAGAACGTTATATCCGCGTAAGCCACCACTCTGCTCTTTCCGCAGCTGCGACGCTGCCCCCCCCCATCTCCTCGCTTTTGGAGTCGGAAGGAGTGACAGGAGTCTTAGACAGTGAGTCAGTTCGAATTGAATCCCAAGATCATCTACACTAGAGGAGATCAACCAATTTAAAGTTTAGTTACTTTTCAGTTGCCAGGAAACGGTGGAAGCCGTACCTAGGCGAAGCATAAAAGTACTTTTACGAATTACTAAATCAATAGCCTTTACAATTTAAAGCAAACGCAATTAACTCATTACATAATATAGTATAGTAATTTATCATTTTTCACGAAATATATTTCACTATTTCATAATATATTTCGCTTAGTACTCAATGCTTAGCTTCAGAATACTAATTCCTTTCCATAAAAAATAGGTGCATCTGAACACAAAAGTAATACCATTGTGTTATATTAAGACTTTAAATAATTGTGTATTCAGTTATTTAAAAAATAAAAATTGCAGATAAAAATATTATCTTACGTCACTACATAAGTTGTTTTGGGGAGCTTACTATACATCTCAGAATCCACAATATATTCTAACAATTTAAAGCACTTCGTTTTTCACAGCTACTTTCATAACCACTGCCGCATCCCGTATCGCTGACGTTTGGCGGAGCCTTTTTAACACAAGAGAAATGGGACATTTGAAGAATGGAGATCACCCTACCCACTGCCTTAATGATGGTAGGGGGACAGGGTGAATAAGAAAGGAAGGATTGCGAGGTCTGTGATCCGTTCGGTCAGGTAGGGCTCCAGCATCCGCCGGGAATTGATCGGAGGAATTCGGAGAAGCGACTGATCAGAGCAGTCGGTCTCTCTCGAGCAGGGCTCATCAGACCGACAGATAGGGAGCAAAGAGTTGTTGGAGGCAGCTGGAGCAGAAGGCGGGAGCAGTAGCAAGAGCAAAGACTTTGCTCTTGCTATTGGTTGCGAGTTGTAGAAGCGAAGAGTGGGACGGCTCAGATTCATGCGAGACGTATTGCAAAAATTGTGAATACATCATGGAAGACGAAGCAAGTAGCTCTCACACTTGCACTCGCAGGGGTAAATCCATTCTGATTATTACTGAGGAACAAGAGGCAACCAAGGAAGTAAATAGGACACGCAAACGTAGTGCGCAGTGCGCCTTCAATATTTTTCGTCTTATGAAATTATGTACGTAATTATACGTGTTAGAGAACATCTGTATCGCTGTCCTTTTGAATAATATAAGAGGTATTAGTGGCGTATTTTGACCTCATTTTTTGTGTAAAAAAGGTCATTAGTGGGTTCCAGAGAGGCAGTAACCGTGGCTTCATCCTATAAGCAGAGTGGCGTCCTCGGTTGTCTACTCAAAAGCGAATCGCGCGACAAAATGTAACGGAGAATGAAAAAGAGTTTTTCCAACCGTTGTTTTCCTCTGATGTGCACAAATAATTGGCCATTAAGGACGGCTATTTTATTTAAAGAGCACTGCACGACTTTGTATTGCAAATTAGAACAGTAGCACATAAATCAATTTCCGTATCTTGTTACCTCTTGAATGCTACGAACGCCTGAACTTTGAAGCCAAACAGTAATTTATTCTGGAAACAAAGTGTAGCTGCTGAAGAGATTTGGAAATGTGCATGGAATTTGTGCAGATATTTCTTACGATTCCTCTGAAACTTCATGAGAGGTTTGAAAATAGCTTAGAGACACAAGAATTCGGGGTCAGGGTATGGTAAAGAAGGTGTTGCCTGAGTTATATAAATATCACTGGGATCTTCTCATTGAGGCGTAAGCTAGTTGACTGTAAATGGGTTTTAGAACGTCAAAAACCTATTACTTTCAATAGCACAGCACATACTTTTAATTGAGTTCGAAAGTTATGAATCACGATCGAGAGAGAATTAATATATTGAGTTGTGTGAAATGTGAATAAAAATTATTTATTATTTCACATCAGATATTACTGATATTCTATTCTTAATTGAATTTAGCTCTAACATGTATTGATTTTGATAGAATATATTGTATAATTTTTCTTATGAATTCTCTTTCCTGATTTTTGTATTAACTGAAAGTAAATAATTACAGTTAGGTAAACACATTGTATATTATTCTTTAGATTTATTTTCTATATTTTCCAAATAGTTTAATTTTAGAATATGCAACAATTTTTATTTATCAACATTTCATTTCACGTTTCGTGTACAATACAAATGAAATTTCTAAAGAAGTTCGAATTTCAGTACAATTTCGTAGTGTACGGAACCATTTGGAAAATCTCCGTATACCACAGGATTAAAAATTAAGTAGGTGAACGACCTCTTTCTTCATTTGCGTTCCTGCATGTGATGTTGTTAGGTCTGTAAATCCCTCATAAAAACGTTATCAATATGCACATATTTAAATTCATGCATAATTAATTAAACGTTCTGAACGAGCTATGGTTCCTCTTGCTTAAAAGTAGTGAGTTCGCAATTAATAACACATCAAATAGACTGCAGTATCGCTGCATTAAATTGTGATTAGTAGCGACAGTTGAAATGAGTCCTGTCCTCTGGGTGGAAATCATGTATTGTCCAGAATGAGAGTAACAAATTATTTCAAGGGATTGATTTAATTTTGAGGCTCCGAAAGTCATTAGATACTCTTGCCAAATGTAACCAAAATTGTTTTATGAAACGATTTTATTGGCATATAGTACGAAAATTCTTCCAATAAATATTAGTTCATCAGTGATAAAATTAGTGCGATGGCACGCAACAGGGGTTCATATTTAAACGACGATCGTAATTTTGTGATAAGAAATCCCAGTTTTCTTCTGAGAATCATTCAGGCAAACGACTCCGCTCTCTCTCTCTCTCTCTATTAGAACACACATGACGTCTCGTTTGATGACCGTGGGATGACAGTTGGTATGAGACATTGTAAATTACAGATCCCTTCGTCGAGTCGGCAGGGTAGAGGGACGAATACGGGTGGGCTACCCTTACCTGTGTTCATGACAGAGATATTCTAATCACTAATAGCGCTAAAGCCGTCATTGCCGCTCGCTGTCAAGTCGGCGCCTCACCTCGGCTGCCAAGCTTCCGCGCCGGGAGCACGCCCTCTTGGAAAGTGGAGCACATGCGGTGCATAATTTCAATTTCAGCGAGAACAGTCTGGCCCCGACGTCCTCTCCCGCACCACCTCCCGGCGCTGCAGTCCTCGCCGCCCCCACCAGAGCGCAGACCTTCTGCTCACAAATATCACGTATCGCGATCTCAACTCCCCAGCCGTTCCCTTCCCCCCCTTCCATCTCGTTCCCCTGCCCTGCAAACAGACAAGTTTCTCCCTTCTACACGCCCCTTACCCCAGCTCATTTCTGCACCCTCCCTGCACCTCCTCTAACCCATGTACTTGTTTCTTCATTTCCCTCGCACGCTTTTGCTAAAAGTGCAGGTGCTTAAGGCTTCATCGTTTTGGAGTCAGATACTTCCTAACATGGTCTGAAGATTACAAACAGCTAAGTGTTTACCTACATTATTTTTAGCATAATGAACGGGGGTATTTTAGGCGTCGATACGATGATATCTTTAACAAGAAATGTGTTAT
>BLKR01015593.1:52500-61661 GCA_011170035.1 Teleogryllus occipitalis
TGCGCGATTGGCTATACTCAGTGCATAATTTTTGTATAACATTAATTGACTTGCAAATAAATTTGGTCATTTTCCATACTGACAAAAAGCTCATAGACTTTCTTTAGATTTCTTGAAGAAGCTTTCAATTGATCAAGGACACTTCCAAGGATTTTTAAATTGATCCGTGTAAACTGCGTGCGCAGACCCCGTGTAAACTGATACATAAACGTCTTTCCTAAAATGGTCGTCACCTTTTCAGTGCTCTTAACAACATCGGCGAACATCTGATAGGAGGATGATCTTAGATATTCCCGTTGACAGCTTTCCAATACTTCATCAAATTCTAAAAGCACTATCTCACTCATGAGTCATATATTTCTTCTCCGGAACTCGATAGTTGAAACTTTTTCGCGAGGTATTTAATAACATTATTCTGTCGAAATGATATACCTCTGTGGACAATACTGTCAGAAAATTTGAGGTCCAGTGATTGACGCTCAGGGTGTCATGTATTATAGGTTGATATAAAGGAGAAGTTGAAACGCTTCGAACACGCGATTAAATTGTAAAAATATAGATGGTTCAGCATATTTGCTCCCATTGTCCAGCTTATCGTGATTAAGAAAAATGTTGTTTTTGAATTATTTTTATGATTTTAGTACAGAGCTTTGCATTAAACTTATTCATTCGGATCGTATAAATCAATAAAATTATAATGAATCCATATAATTTTCATAATTCCATGCACACCCATGATTCATTGATTGGTTAGTGATTCCGGAAACGACAATAACTACGGTTGTTAGTCCCGTAAGTGTCACGAATTTTTCATTGTGGGAGGTGGGGGTGATCTTCCTCCGCAGGGTGATGAGATCCGGCGGCGACCTACACGTCGGCTGGTAGGTTTTTCCCCAATCAGGTATGTCCCACCGGCGACGCACCGCCCCAGCCGTGGCACGCTCTAAGCTCCCGACTTGTCTACCGAATATGTGGTAGTATAGAGCATGAATATGTAGGTGTGTGTAAGTAAGGGGAAAGGAAAGGACGAGGAAAAGGAAGGTAAGATCGCGCGCGGTGCGTGGCCCGTTTGTTAGGGTACTGCTCCGGCATTCGCCTGGTGTTGATTGGAGAAACCACAGAAAACTACCGATTAGTGCAGCCGGCCACTAAAATTCTCCAGACAACGGCTTAATTCGACCCAACTGTCTAGGTAGCGTCGAAAAATCCCGCCACCGTCGGGATTCGATCCCTAGGACCTCTTTGTCACAGGCACTGCAGTGACATAAGTTGATGCCCTGAGCCACCTTCGTCGTTACCAAAGTTTAAAATTTTAACCAGACCGTTTCTACAAAGACATTTCTAGTTCAAACAGTTAATTTGAAGTGAATCGGTAACCTCATTATTCTAAACGTTTTCTTATGCACTTTACACCAGAGTTGAATAGATGGAGGTTTGTACCGTAGGAAATGCCCCTCATTCCCATGAGGACCGTTTTACTTCTCTAAACGAAGGTACTCTTCTTATATTTGCCCGAACACTTCATCACATCGTCTTTCTCTGAAGAGTCCTCTCTTTCTTGTCTCTCACGGTTTTCCTTCACCTTCGCAACATTTTCCACAACTCCGCTTCTCCATTTGGATTCTTTTAATATCCTTTCCGAGCCCTCTGCCGCTCCACGCTGCCTGCCTGCTTCGCGCGGCGTCTCGGCGCGCGGGCGTCGCCACCGGCATCGTGACGACCGCCGGCGCCACCCAGCCGTCGCGTGGCGCCGCCCGGCCCCGCCCACTCCACCCACCCTGCCCACCCCGTCCAACCCACCCACCACGCGCAAACCGCCCAACCCATCTACTCCTCCCACCCCGCCCACCCTGCCCACCACGACCATCTCGCACGCCCCACCCACTCCACCCACCCCATCCAACCTGCCCACCACGCGCACCCCGCCCATCCCGCGCTGCACCCTGGGGACGCTTCCACGGCGACAATCGCGTTTCTCGCTTGCGTTCGAAGGCACTGAGGTTGCCTGTTAGGGGACCTCTGCCGCTGCCGCCGCCGCCGAGGCGAGGAAGACGAGGAGCCTGTGCGCGAATTTTCAAACAAGACAACGGCGCCGGGCCCGCGATGAAGGAAAGACCTCCGACAAAAGAGCGGCACGGGAACTCCTGGGCAGGAGCCGCGCGGGCGCGGGCAGGAAGCACCGTCGTACGAAAAGGGAGAAACACAACAAAACGAAGAGAATAATGAGCGACAAAACAATGCGCGGAAACCGAACGGGCGTGTCCGGCATGGGGATGGGATCCAGACGGCCCTGCCGCCGCCGCCAGAGCTAGACGCACGCGGATCCGCGTGCTGCGCGCCGCGGCTGCCGCTGGCTCCCCTCACCACTCAAGATAACGTTCCTGGGATGAAATATTGGTACCACACGCAACTAGTGGGGCTAAAACAAACACGCTTTTTCGCATTATTTTTAATTTTTGAAATTTGCGAGAATTCAAAGAGTTTAAAGAAAATGAGGCTTGTGCCATTCCTAAACGTCCTTTACTCTATCTGACCAAACAATTTTAAAAAATTGGAACCATTTTTTAGAAAAAATATTAGTTGCCTTTAATTTAGTGGAAAGTTTCGCGAAAACTACTCGTTTTATCAAGAAATTGTGCATGAAATTATTTAAATATCTAATTTTTAGAACAGGTTTCATTAACGACAAATCTCTACCATAAATTAGATAGTTATGCAGAGTTATTTTTTGCAATTTTCAAAAATAAAGAGTTCAGAAAAGTGTAACTTTCACGATTTTTATGAGCGTAATTCCCTTTACTCAAGAAAAAAGGAGGAAAGTTTGCGCTGTATTAGGCAAAAATTGTTGTATAAATTGCATTTACTTCAAACCAAAAATTACCCGAAAACTACTCTTATTTTTAAAACGTTGTGAATGATCTTTTTTATAGAAATTATATTTTAGAACAAATTTCAATAAAAATATAATCTCTATCATAAAAATTGTAGTTCTGCATTGTTAACATTTTGCAATTTTCGATAATCGAGGGAGTTCACACAAAACTGGATATACGTTCAGCTATAGTTCAGTCGAAGGACTCTCACAGAAGTAATTGACAGAAGTGATTGGTTCATAGGAACTGATACAAGGGAGGTGGCAATAAAGCGTTCTTTAATTTTTTGTGTTGTGTGTTTGTGTTATTTTTTATTTAATTTGAAAGAATGTTTCTGCGCATTACCATGGCGTCAAGACATTACTCACGTCCTGCTAATCTCCAGCCTTCGCGGGCAGGTCGCCTGGAGCGGAGCACTCTTTTCACCTGTGGGAGCCGGTTAAGAAAATTGATTGGAATATTTATTGAGTGAGTTAATGAGTATTTATTGTTCAAAACATGGCGTAAATTGTAATAATATGAAAGTAATATTTCATTGTTTGTGATTATGGTGATGATGTTAGGTGCTGTTGTTGATCTTCGATTGATTCATCGATTATTTCGCGGGTCCGGGCGCGTCAACTGCTATGGTCATTAGTCCCACAAGTATAGTGTATATTTTATCACGGGAAATGACGTTTTCCGCCGCCTACTTGCGGGATTTTCGTCATCCAGATATCTTCCCCCAGACAGGACAAGCTCTAAGCTCAAGACATGCGGTAGTGTACTTCACGTATGTGTATGTGTAAGGAATGAGGGCAGAACAAGGAAAAGGAAGGAAAGATGTTCGTGGCCCCTTTGTTAGAGTACAAATGTGCTGGTCAGGTGGCATAGGGATATGAAGTATGAGCCCGTGAGTGTTACTCCTTAAGGATTTGGGTTCGCATCTTTCTTAAGGCAGGAATGTTTTTAATACGTTATCTGACATGAATTCCTACTCACAGACTCATGTGTTTCATCTCATCCATCTTCTTCACCCCACTAATGTGAATCATTGGTTTAGGAAGATGTTTCAGACATCGTGGAGACGGCAGGTGCTAGTGGTAGGGAGACATTATTTATCTATTCATTCGTCTCAGTTTCTTTCCCCTTCGTTAGAGCTAAGACGGCCCAACAGGATTCCTAGGCGAATAATGAAATAGAAAAGCTTATATGGGCTTACAGTCTTCCTCAGCCAAATCGGGGAGGAATATTTTCACCCATTGCAGCAAGGTAAATCGAGGCCCGTACATAGGATACCGCGGAGAAGGAAGGCACTGCAGTGTGGGAGTCGCAAAATACTGACAAGAACCGTAGCGACTTAAAGCAAAAAAACACGGAATACATATTTTTCCTGATTGGCCCTGGGGTAAATGATTCTTGAAAATGTTTTAAAGCCCTTAAAATAAATATTAAACCCAATTTCAATTGCTGACAGAAAACAAAACATAATATGAGAGATGTGTGAAAATAAATTGCTGAATGTATTTCAATCACAAATTTGAATTTGAGAGCTAGGAAAGTTTCGATTGTTCTATTAAAGTAATGTGTATAATTTATTGTACCCTGTGTCATGCTGTCCGAAAGTTACTTCCCATTTCGAATTCTTTGGTTTTTTAAAAAAATATGTCGGAATAATATACGTCGGACATCTTAATACTGAAATTCACACATCAACAATTTGCAAGCGAAAGCACATAAAAAAGTTTGAAATAAACTTTTGATAACTTCTTTAGCGCTCTCTTAAAAACTTAAAAACGTCAACAGAAAATTGAATTAAATTTTGTTGACGTTTCTTTAACATTTCTGTTGTGCAAATTGATTCTGAAAATCCCGTTCGGAAAAGACCTGTAATGCACTTAAATAAAGATGCTGCCGACTTCAATAGCGAGCTGAGAGAATTCTTGATATTTTTTGATAATTTATCACTACTTCCGTCCACATAAACATTCACTTAACTATTAATTAATAATTGCAAAACTTCCACTTCGAGCAGACTATATCCGATATCTTTTAAAATGTTGACACATTCGAATACAATTGCAATGACTGAGCACGACATGCTTCACTATAGTATTTCGCCTATTCTTTTATGAACAAGAGCTGTTATATGTCACTGTCCTACATCGCTAACTAAAAGAGCTTTAAGCTAAAAGAGAAATCAAATATAATTCTGCAAGCAAAATGTCGCTGTAATGTGAATGTCCGTCATCTGTTCATTGGCATTTGTCTCCTGTCACGTGTCATTTCACTACTCAAAACAAATATTGAATACACAGAATTTAAAATCAAATCACGATCTCTGGCGACCCAGTAATGGTGACAGTGGAAAAGTTTATCGGTTATCAGTTCCCGAAAAAATGTCTTTGTGTATTAATTATTTCAAAAGAATAATTCTTTGCTTATTATTGGAAATGTTTAATTAAACACGTTTACGAAAAAATACATTTGTGGACAGATTCTTTTGTGGAATGGAACCCGAGATGATATAATGGAACTGATGTTAAAAGGTCCCCGAAGAGCAATCCGTGAAATTAACTTATTTTTGCTTAGTGTGTTCCTCTGAACAAACGTTTCGACGAATGTTCATCAACTTGTAGTTATCCATATCTGGAACGTGAATCTCAAACCGTTAACGGTGATTTGAGGTCAAGAAGATGCGAGATCTATTGCGACTTTGACTTCAATACATAACACATTTCCCCAGAGCAACCACGAAGAAATGAATAAAGTCATAAAAATGTCAGAAATATTTGAATTCCATTTACTTCCAAGCGTGCCAGAAGCAAGTCCTTAAGCATTCCCAGTGCGCAAGATCATTGTTCAAGATTCTCATAAATTCTTTTCGCCTTCCGAGTAATTTATGGCCGAATGTATGTTAATGTAATGTTCTATTGTTGCATGGTTCATTAAATCTTCTTTCGCAAAAGCGGAATTATGCAATTAGAAATCAAGACGCCTTCTTATTGTATTCTTCTCCCGCTACCAAGTGAATGGGTCGAATAGTGCGAGCAAGAAAGTTAATTTAGATATGTAAAATGAGGGAATGTTAATCCCCTCGAAGTGCTCGCTTCTTTCAGACGACGTCATACAAAAGAGAAAAAACGGCCACTTCTGACCAAGCGGAGCTCGACCACTTCCGTTGCGAGACGAAAAAGCCTGCCGTTCCCGTAAGGAGCACGAGGCGCTATTACGAGCACGCTGCGCGGTGCAAGCTGATCGCCCGATAAGCGAAACCTGAAAGAGGATTTGCACTACGGAGTGCGCGGCGCGATAGAAACGAGCGATCACTGACGCCGGGGAACGGGGAGGGGGGGGGGCGTCCGCCACCACCGCCATCGAGGGGGGAGGCGGGGGATGGGAGAACCGCGATGGGGGCGGAGGTCGAGTATGGACCGCCAAATGAAATTACACCGCAATAATCCTGATATTTTAAATAATCATTACGCAAATGCAAAATAATTAAGTGAAGTGCGCATCAATACTGCATTATCCACAGCTTACTGATGGCGGTAGCATCGCTTTCAACTGTCCCCCGGCCGCGGTCGCCACCGCAGACCAGCCACCACTCCCCGCCCACTTCGGCCTCTCCATCGCTCCGGCTCGCGTCTGGCCACGCCCCTCCTGTGCCTTCCCCGCGCCCGCATCCGCTGCTCTCCCCGCCCTCTCACCCCGTCCATCCCTCATGACTTGTTTTGTTTCGGTCTCTGTGCTGGAAGTTTACGTTTCCTCTCCCTTTCCCTCCACAGCAATTGGCAAATGTTCGCTAGTCCATATAAATAGCAGCTTACGAATGAAAAATTACAAAAAAACAACATTTTATAAAATTGTGAATTAAAATGGAAAAGGGATTTTCCGCTTGCATAAAGCGCGTATGAAAACCGTGTTTAATTCCATTTCAAGGCCGGGCAAACGCTTCAATACGGGCTTGCTAATGCTTTTAAAAATTTGCTTTCGTCTGCGCGGGAGATTATCTTGTACCTTGTCAACCGGCATTACCAGATTACCCTGCGTGGTCCGTGGCGGGACGACGCCGGGCGGGGCGGAGAGTGGCTGCGCGGGCTGCCTCTCGGGTGGTAATTGCCCCGCCAATTGTCCGCGCGAAGGCCCGGCTACGCTCCGGTGGGCGGCCAGCCACCCCAGCGTGCATTCGTTCGACTTGTTTGGACAGAGTTGCGCCGGTGGCGGCGGTGGCGGTGGCGGTGGTGGCGGTAGTGGCCGAGGCGGAGGCGGCGGCGCCGATCCGGAGTGGCCTACGGCCTAGGGCGGCGAGATCCGCCGCGGCATTTCATGAATTGTATCATAAAAATTACACTGGGTGGAAAATCGACACAATGGAGCCGGAATTCCAATACATTGATGATTTCGCTCGCGCCGCGGTCCTGGCGCCGGCGCCGCCGGCCCCCGGGGGAACGAAGGGGCGCGCTGAGGGTGGGGAGGGCGAGGGGCAGGGAAGGGATCGGTGAGGGGAGGCAGGGGCTTGGGGGGGGAGCAACGAGGGGGGAACGGGCGCGAGACTCGGGGGCGGCGCGGGGGCGGCGGCGCGCTCTTCGTGAGAGAAACGTTCCCATTCGTCTGGGAGCTCCGTTCGACGGCCTTCTCTCATTAATCTCACGGCATCGCGCGCCCCTACGAGGCCTCCGCCCCCGCCCCGACTCAGCCCTCCCCTCCCCCTCCGCCCCGTGCCCGCGCCCCCTCAGACGCCGCCCTCGCCTTGCCCCGCCCCTGCGAGCGTCCTCCTCGCTGCCGGCTCCGCTTGCGCCCGCACCGCCCTCGCGGAGGGTAGACGGAGAGTTCTGTGCAACCGCTCGGTTCTACTCCTCCAACCCTTTCATATGTGCACAAGAACTTTGACACAAGCGAAATCATTTTCTCTTTTTTTACTTCATGTGTCTGAAGACAATACAAATAAAGATGATACCAATAATTTTATTTTTCTTCTAGTACACTGACTACACCGCAACACTGAAAATTCTTACACAACCCTATCAGAATATAGAAACTGTTGTTTGTATTGAGTAGAATTCTAAAATATTAGTCGGATATTAGACGGAGAGTTCAGCGCAACCTCTCGGTTCTACTCCTCCAACCCTTTCATATGTGCACAAAAACTTTGACACAAGCGAAATCATTTTCTCTTTTTTTACTTCAGGGGTTTGAAGACAATACAAATAAAGATAATACCAATAATTTTATTTTTCCTCTAGTACACTGACAACACCGCAATACTGAAAATTCTGACACAACCCTACCAGAATATAGAAACTGTTGTTTGTATTGAGTAGAATTCTAAAATATTAGTCTGTACGTTAAAAAGCTTCCACTATGTGAATTCCTTGCATCACCACCTTGACGCTTGACACAAATAAATAGCATAGACATTTTGTTTTGAAAACAACTGGGCAGAAAAAAATGATGTTGCAGAGGGTCGACAGGAACTAGGTACATGTTATAGCTATTAACATACCTAGAAATGTTTTGAATTATATTACTGCTTCGTCCAAATTAAAAATGTCGGCACCGCTACACTTGGTCTCAATTTTTAACCTTTGGCCTCGCCAGTAATAACACTAACATTTCGTGGTATGTTCAGCATTTAATCGGTCACCATAAAATTTCACGAATTATGCGAATATTTATTGCGAGAATTATTACTGTGATAGTAAACACATAAATTCTGTTGCTGCGGCACGTTACTACGATATTGTGGGGTATTGCTTCCGATATATCTATATAAACAATATTCGTATACCGTGGTTCGATAAAACTGGATGAAAATAATTCTTCTGAACCTAAAGATAAATGTAAAACAAGGCTCTGAAGTGGTACGGATATGTTATTAGACTGGCAGAGCATAGAAAGCCGAAACAAATGATCGAAGCCAGGCCAGAGGGAAAGGGACCACCTGGAAGGCCAAGAGGAATATGGGACGCATATACAGGATACATGCCAAAGGGGCGGAGCTGCACTAGGAGAGGTGAGGCACAAGGCACAAGACGAAAAGGAGTATATGAAATAACTAACCCGTCGCTGAGAGGCATCAGCGGAAGAAGAAGAACCTAAAGATACCTAAAGAAATGACGTTCGGTTAGGAAATTAGTGCGTTGACTTCCAGTGGCGACACCTTCACATCGTCAGGAAATACAATTACCGGAGTAGTTTCATTTGATGGAATGTGAGGAAAATGAGGTTAATTTACCTAATATACATTTTTCCAATTGTACTATTAATAATATTACAATTAAGAATAATTATTTCCCAAACCAATGT
>BLKR01015594.1:0-17718 GCA_011170035.1 Teleogryllus occipitalis
GGAGGGCACCAAATATAAGAATATTTACCGCTTAAATGTCCGACCTATTTTCATTACTGGACATTTGATTGATGCACAAGTCTGGTCTAAGGGATCCCAATTATTTTGTTAATATTCTGTCTTCATAATTCAAGTTTCTGTTGGGTAAATATATTACTTTATTCATGTTAAAAATGGATGACGATATTCATATTGTTTTGTAAAATTTTTAATTTAAAACACGTTTACGAATTCTCGTACAGATCAAAAACCAATTTCGCACAGAAGCATTGAGGAACAGATTTTTTATACACCGTGCCAACATACGTTCCTAACGTGTTTGCAAATGTCAAAATTCAGGCAGACACATGGCGCGGTCGCATATGATTTGTGACCGACGAGTGCAATAAGCTCACATAATTCCCTCTCACTTTCTTCCCTACAATGAAGAAACCATCCTTGTATTAAAGGGCCAAGCGGCGGTCACAGGCCTCCTGTGTCCAATGCCCTGTTGCCAAATTCTGAGCTGTTGCCACTTGCTCGGTTATCGCTTCCCAGCTAAGATAACAAAAATTACACCGCTGGCTTGAATAGCCGTTACAGCTTTCTTTCGGAAAATAAGGGTTTCAGTGCAGCTGGTAATTAGTCGATTCTCAAAAATATGTAATTGAAAAAAGCACCTACCACTGACGCAGTTATTCACTTTCTATTCATCTGACTACCAATACAAACAATAAAAAACCGGTCTTATTTTCTTGTTTTATTGGTAACGGTTACGTAATATATTACAACTTTTACACTACTAACACTTCATTCTTCTAATAAACCTTAAGGAAACGACAGAGACACGGCTGAGAGACAAAAATATATATAATTATTGGAAAGCAAAACGATATATAAAATTCCACGTCTACAACTGATTTCAAAGTCATTTGTCAGATACATACTCTAATGTACAGAATAAAAAATGAGTAGTGCATGCAAGGATTTGAACCCGAGATCTTCAGCACAAGAAGAAGCCACCCAACCAAATACGCTACGATATTGTCCTTCGGCAGGTTACTTATGTAGTGTTTTGAATATTACAATGTTCTTGATGCCAGAAAATTCTTTCGAAAAATCGCAAAACTACTGTTTATTTCAGACAAAATTCTAAATAAAACGTATTTTAAAATTTAGTATTGAAAACGATTGCACTTGGAAATAAGTCTCCAGCATGTGTATTGGTGGTGTTCGAAAACATATATATTGTCACCATATAACTCAAACTTTTGCAAAAACACTCATATTTTAAGAAACGTGCACATGAGATGATTTGAAAGACTAATAATGAAGAGCAGATTACGTTAAGAAAGAAATATGTATAATTATCTTTCGTCTAACGCAGTGTATTCTTCTGACAACGTTCACAGAAGTAACGAATAGTATACAGAAAACTGCCACAATAGCAAACATTCGTTTCGGTACATTTTTCAGTTTTAGAGGAAGATCATTTTGTCACTCAATAGATCTTCATTGTATTAATTGTAATAATTAATTAATTGTATTGTAATATTTTTTCAAATATACAATTTGTCCGATTTGTTACACACGATTCAAGCAGGAAGCTTTAAGTTAAATTTACTATGCGCACGAATAATACGAAACAATGGAATATTTGTCATATTGAAAAATTAAAACTTTGTATGGAAAAAGACTTACAATGTTTTGAAGTACACGTTGCAAAGGTTGCGATAGCTCAGTGGCATCGTTACAGTTTTCCCTGTAACGTTACTGACCGCGAGGCCCTAGAGTTCGAGTTCCGACGTTGGCGGATGTTCGACTGTGCTTACATATGTAGGTCGAAAAACTTTGGAGCCGTTTTGAAGAAAAGTTTGAAAATGCTCTTCTGGGGCTTCAACTAAATTACCTCAAAATTTAAAGAATTATTTTCAAAATAGCAGGGCCTCGATTCGGGCCAGATCGTTAATGGAAAATTAGTTTTGACAAAAATTCTACGAAAAGTTACTCACTAATGTTCACAGAGAAACAGACAGACAGACCAGCGGACACAAGGACGGAGAGACGGACGTTTTGATATAATAACAACACTCTCTTGGTAACTTAAGATCCCAAAACGTGTAATTCCATTAAATTCTCGACACTGATTTACTGCAACATTACATATATACCTCTCTAAATATTACTTTTGTTACTCCGAATGTGTACGAGAAAGTAAAAATAAATATATAAATAAATACACTTTCACACACCACAGAGTAGGTTACACGCAAAAAAGAATAATTACAGAGCCCGAATTCCTGCCCGTCAGAATGCAGTTGTAATGTTATTACATAAACAGGGGGTCCCACCAACTATGGATCACCCCCACAACTTCTAAACGGTTCAGGGTATCGAAATGAAGTGTTTGCTGAATAATGCGGAATCATGGGGCAAGTAACGAGCCGTAGAGAAATTATCTATAATATTTTTAATTTTCTAGAAATTTAATCATCTTCTTTTTTTTAAATGGAACTATATATTTTTATCACCAGCAATGGATAGACCATGAAAAGAGGATTAAAATGATGTATCATTTGCTAATATTTTCATAGTAACTTGAGTATAAAATTAGGCTTTCTGACATGTGATTTTGAATTAAACAGGTAATCGTGTAGCAGATCTTGCAACTCTCGCTTTTGGGGAAGGTGGCCATGACGACGTCTAGACTGTTGCGTCTTGACTGAGAGGGGTGGCAGTGGGGGATAAGAGGCATAACTACAGCAATTCTTGGTGATGGCACAGACATCACACTAAGAAATACCAATTTTGACAATCAGAATGGGAGACATTTTCCATTTATTTATTTGGATTTAACTTGCCTTCTACTAAAATTTCAAAACATTGATCGTTCCAAAGAACGATATAAGAAGTTTGTAGCGTAAAGAAGATGTTAATAATAATAAATATCATTTTCAAACTGAACAAGAAGCCAACCACCGTCTCTTCGTTGGTAAATGTCATTTTTAATTAAAATGATCACTCGTCCACTTTGCAACCATACGACTGCTGTTCTTGAATGGAAAAGAAAACTGTACACTTCCGTCTTCTGCATTTTCAAGTTTGAGGCAGCACTTGGCGCTATGAAATAAAAAACTCTCTAATCAGAATGAACAGTAGCGAATGAAGATATGCATTTTTGTTAAAGTTTGGTAGTTACACTGATAGAACTGTCAAGAGTATTTCAAGTTTTTTATTACTTTGTTCTTCTGGTAGTACGTGTTTAAATAGGAAGTTAAGTTACTGTGAATAATAAGAGAAAATGTTTACCTATCTATTATTTGATGAATTAGTCAAGATATTACAATGAAAATCTTTAAGAATTCATTCGCTTCCCATGTATTAAAGTGATAGTTTGTTTCTGCATTGAGTTCGAGTTTTGTAAATTTAGAAATGACCTTTATTATTATTATTATTATTATTATTATTATTATTATTATTATCATCGTTTTCGCTACGATATTTTTTATTTCGTTCTTTTCGATTATCGTTGATTTGGAATTTCAGAAGAAGAAAAGCTCAACTCAGATCAACAACTGGGAAAAAATTCTCATTCAGATCGTTAAAATTGATGTTTGTTCATTTGATTTTCATGTCAAGATCATGAATTGCTGCAATTACACCTTCATCCTACACGGCCATCCCTCTCACACTCCTCTCTTCACAAAACAGTATCAACGTCGCGAAGGCCACCTTCCCAAAACGGCGACTGTTGCAAAGGCTACCCGTTTACTTGAAAATGTGATGCCAAAAAATCTAATTTTATACTCAAATTACTCTTAAAATACTAACATATGATAAATCATTTTATTCCAATATTCACGATGATAACATTGCTAATGAAAAAATATATAGTTCAATTTAAAAAATCAGAGATGATTAAATTTCTCGAAAACTAAAACTATTATACAGAATTCCTCTACCAGCATGTTTCCTGCCCCAAGATTTTGCATTGTTCAGCGAAAACTTCAACTCGATACCCTGAACCGTTTAGAAGTTACAGGGGTGGTCCATATTTGGTGGGACACCCGGTATCATATAAACATTAGAAACCCTATGTAACATGATCGATGATAAATGAAGGCGATTGCTGTATACTAAGCGAATGAATAGGGATGACTAAATACGTCTCGTAGTGGAAACCTCGAAATGTTTACTTTTCATAGCGTCAACTTCGGGTAGCTATATTTTCTTAATTAAACCCCAAAATATCCAAGCAGTTATTTCAAATTAAATAAAACTACAATTTTATTGACAATAATACTAACCTGATATGACTTTCTACAAACAATTATAAGGAGATGTGAACTTCTTCATCCTAAATTTTCATCCTAAATCGTTACTTAATCGTTCATTTTAACGATTTTGTTAATGTTTGCTACTCAGAGACACGGAGCACGCTCGAAAGAACACAAAAAGTAAACGAAATTGAGGATATTATGATTATTATGTCGTAGTAGCTTCATTGTTGAAATGACGACTGATTCTTTCATATGAGATTTTCTGTGTTTCATGAAGATGACCTCGGCGTATACGTATTTCGAAGACGTTTCCATGATTTTGACGCGATAAGCGATGACCTCAAACAATCCACTTAGATTCAGAGGGTAGTGTCAAAAATCATTGGCGTGTTAGTGTCGAATGGAAAGGAATGCGTCTAGGAATTGTTCTGAACTTGGAATAATTGAATTTTAAAAACATGTTTATTTGCAAACTTTGCACATTCATTGAAATTTACTTAACTGCATACGTAAGTTCACATTCCTTCGATTACAAATGTCCATAAATAAACATATGTAAATACAATATTATAATAGTATTATTACTTTTTCGCATTTTCTATGCTGATGCTATATGCTTCTAAAGGCAGCAGACACTGTTTAGAGTGAAATTGTAAATGTTATAACAATGTATTTCGTATTTGGTGCGTGTGAATACTGAGGAGCCGGAAGCTTTAATGTCTATATTTATACGTCAAGACAATTAATGCAAAATTATTGTTTTCTTGTATATTTAATTTGAAAAATTTTCCACAATTTTATATGTAAAGAATTGGCTTCCTAAGAAGGTGGATAAAGGCTTTCTCGAGGGAAAGCGAGTGTTACGATTTACGCTTACAAGCTCAGGCTATTTCGCCTTGAAACGTGTGGAGGAAGGACGCAATTTTCACCGGGAGGTATTTCTGGAAGCCAATTGATGACTCTTTCTTGCTCCCAAGTTGAAGATTGTTCGGTAGCCGACTCGAGTAGTATTTTAAAATTTATGCTGTAATTGTTAAACAAATGGAAATTAAAGTGTTTGGAATAAAATGAAAAATTAAGGAGCTGAAAACCAGGAATATCTAACCAGCAACAATTTTCGTGGCAATTAATGCAAGCGTTGTGGCCGCTTGTCCCCTCCACCCCGTTAGGAACTTCAAATGTATTTGCCGGAGAAACTAAGCGAGCCGTTGCAAAACGGCTTGTAGAAAAGCTTAACGTGGGAACAGCCAAAAAAAGGGTTGTCATGACATGCTAATTTCTTATAAACAATTACGTGTCTCGAAAACGAAAGAAAGCGCTAATCAGATTGCGGAATTTTACATTTCGTTTAATGGCAATTTTAAAAAAGCAATACTTTTTTTGTAAAATTCAAAAATTTATAAACAATTTCCAAATTTTGCAATTCTAAAGTGGGAAGGGTTTTCTGATGTCCCAGAACCAAAAACTGCGAATTAACAATTTTGCAACAATTAACAATTTTATAAACAATTCCGAAATATGCGCTATTCCTGCCGGGGAGTGTCCCCAAACTGTCCCTGATTTGATGATAGCAAAATAACAATTTTGACATGAGATGCAAATTAATTGCTTAATATCTAGTTTAATTGTTACTTTAATGATAAATATACAGCTGGTCTTTGAATTTTACTTTCTTTTATTGAAATGGTTCCCTAGAAGTCCTAACGATTCGAGAAAGACAGTATTTTGCATTTTTGCAAATGTAATATACATATGAACAATTGAAAATGTGCAATTATAATCGTTTTTCTTATCGCAAAATTCTGTAGTAAACTGGTCATTTGATAAAGTTCATAAATTGCGTTTGGACAAGAATATTGGAATTTAAATATCTATAAGAACGTAATTGTTCTAAAATTAGTGTTATTTTATCTGATATCAATGTAATTTCTTCAGAAAGAATTGTGTTAACAGTGGTTAAGTGCTATGAGTTCATATATATTTCAATGCATTTACTTTCATGTTCATACAAGTGTTTCTTTCATGTATTTTTCATTTGAAAATACTTCCACATCTGAACTGGCGGCGCCCGCCATTTTGTACGACGTAATTTTGTTAGGGCACTCCCCCCTGCGTTGAGATTGGCTACGATGGTTTGTGAGGCTCCGCCTGCGACGTTTCGTCATGACAAGGGCTGTCCAAGCCGTGCAAAAGCTGAACTTAGCCGCAGACAGCCGCGATCAATTTATGTTTCCAGTACTGTACCGGCAGCGTGTAAGCGACTCTGACAGTTCTCTCGCCACGTGCTGTGGTGCGTCATGTGACGTGCTCTGAAGCAATCAGCTTGCGAGGATTTCTTTTCTTTCTTACAACCAAGGTTCAGCATTGCCGTTCGTCCGATTCGCACGAATTCACGGAGGCGATACGGTTCGGATGTGGCGAAAGTTATGAACCTGATATATTAAGACGTGTCATAGCCTGTAAGTGTTAATGTTTTGAGATTTAATTTATCTGTCATGTAGATGGTACCATGTGCGTAGAAATGTGTGGCAACAGCGCCTTGAACTGTCAAAGTCGCTTATACGCTGCCGGTTATGTAGGGTTCGTATACGCAGGTGTACGCATAGAGAGGGGGGACGGGACCAACAAAATTTGAAAGGGGCCCCGTAGACCTTCCTCGTGAAATATTTTATTTTCGTGAATATGTTCTATCCCTTTTGTAACCTAACTGTTGTTTTACGGCTTTGGAAGGAGTGGCTCTCCAAGCCATTTGACAAGCTTGTATAAGCGGTTTGACTTAAAATCTATTGTATGTCTTAGTTGTGTCGTTAAATTTGCAACTTAATTCTCCTTGTATTAGGCCTAAGTTTTATTAACTAGTAAAATACGGCATATGTTATTAAATAGTAGAAAAGTCCCAGAAAAGTTGTTATTTTGAGCTGCGCTTTCCTATGTTGGTATGAGTCCCATAAAATAAAGAATCGTTTGGTTTTCCGCGTTCTGTACCATTGTCCTGAGAAACTGGCCGGCCTCCAAAATATGATTGAATTTTGTTCCATTTTTGTTGCTTTTGGACGCCCAAACTTAGAAAGTTACTGATTACTACAGCTTTTTACTTAAAATCACGCCAAAACCAAAGTACGATCCTTTTAGGAGTCCTCCCGTACTCCGTATTTCCCGTTGGTCTGGACTCTAACTTCTTCCAACAGAGCTTTGAAAGTAAAAATTATTATTTTTCTTGTTACATAGAGAAAACAGAGCATTGTAACAAAAAGGTTACTAATTCGGAATGAAAGTTGGCAAAATTGCTTGTGAGGTTGTTTTGATCATGTTTTTATATTTGCAGTAGCTTTCAAATTATTTGCAAAGCGATAACTGAAGCTGTTAAAAAAATCTTTATTGCCGCATGAATTTCATCAAACATTGCGTTTTGGCGTTTTAGACATTCGACTCCAAGAAACAGAGGTCTTGTTTGGGTCCAGAAAACCTCAACATCGTAAACTTACGATATCTTTCAAGTTTAAGAATTAAGTCAAAGAAGCTGTTACACAAAATAATTTAAAAATAAATGTAGGCCACAAAATTTAATGAATGACAATAAACTAACAGAAAAAGTGATAGATTTTTAAAAGAAAGAAAGTAAAAGATTGAGAGCACAAAATATTTGAAAGCATAATAAGAATCTACGTTAGTCTACAGTAGAGAAAGAAATGATAATTAATTCTTTCATTACGATTGAAAGTTATATTGAAAAAAAAATTAATTATTTTAGTGAATCACCAGTAAGGCAAACCGCCACATTTGCGTTCAAAGAGTATCATTAAAACTATACGTAACTGCACACACCGGCACGGCGTAATGACGCGCGAGTTCTCAGGGGCGCAGGGCATAGTAGTTTCTAGATGACAGCGGAGGAAGTCCTGCAGGATCGCGGTCTCGAGTGTCACATTTTTACAGGGGGTTCTGCCACAAATCTATGAAGTTGGATCAATACATCTTTCAAATCAATATATCCGTCTTTATTTTGATAATTCTCAAAGCATTTCGGGTGAGTGAAGTTCTAAATATGGCTCTGGATGAAAAATATATTTATATAATAATAATAATAATAATAATAATAATAATAGTAATAATAATAATAATAATAATAATAATAATAATAATAATAATAATAATAATAATAATAATAATAATAATTAATACATTATTTATGATCATTATTATAAGGCTGCTTACCATTCAAAATAAAATTCACGATACTCCAAATTTAAGTTTAAAATACTACTTTACACTGCTTTTATATGGTGACATTTTTAAATTTACTTTTACACTGACTAATGTTTTGATGTACGTCTCTAGCAATAGTGTACTTCATTCAATTTAATACTGTCCTGTTAGCAAAATATTTTAAGTTCTTTTGTTCGCCATTGCCAGGGTTTTGCAATAGGGCGCCAGCTGGTTGAGTGATTTGTCCGCGAAGAACGCTGATGTGGCCTAGCGCGCGCCGTCACCGCGAAGTGCCTCTTGAGAACGGTGTCGATACGCGCGCATAGGAATGCCCTGCGACAAGTGGCTCAGAAACGAGGGCGAAGGTCACTTGTTAGCTCTGCACTTGCGGGAGTGACAGCAGGAAACGCTTCAGACTGAGGTGGCTCAGGGCATCAACTGGTGTCACTGCAGTGCCTCGGCCGGGAGGTCCGAGCAGAGTTTGCCCGGCTTGGCGGTAATCTGTTGATGGGAGATACTTGGTTGGGAAAAAGCCACCATCCGACGTGTAGGACCGCACCGCATCTCATCAACAAGCGGGAGAAGATCCCCTCTACCTTCCTCGATAAAAAATTTACTACACTTACGAGGCTAATGACTATATCAGTTGACGCGCCCGAAAATACGAAATAATCAATCAATAAATCAGGAAACGATTCCTACTCTATGAGGGCAAGCTTTAAAGTCATCTACATTTGTTTGAGATTATAGAAATGCTGATTTATGGATTATGCTTCGGAGAGTCGAAACTCTTGACCATCGAATTATCTGAATTAGATATTGTCGATAATATCTCTCAGACGCTGAATGATTTACTGTAGATATTCGTATAGTATTTTTAGCACTGGATTTACTGAATCTGTATACGCAATACTTTGCATTTAGTAACTACACTAGTAACCCTCCGAGTTGATTATGATCAAATTTATAAATATTTATTATCTAGAAAACGTCTAGCAAACCATTTGGTGGTTCATTTCGAAAAACTGAGAAATTTTATAATACGGAAGTGGTCCAGTCCTAATTAATCTAGATTGCAAACGATCTTCAGTATGTCTTTGATAAAAAAATGCATTTGATAATTCTTTTTCATGTAGGAAGACAAGGTCACACAATGGAAATATCTAATTATATTATCCTATGAAATATAAAATCAGTCATCTTCAAATTCCATGGGCGAAATTTATTTTTTACTCACATTTAGAATTTGCAACCGTTTCATAATATGGAGTTGGCAACCATTTCTTAATCAGTATGCGATATTTTGAACATTTTAAAATGCGATTTACAGTCGCACACATTGTCATTTCGACACCTGCCCTTTCCACGGGGGCACAGTTGCCGATCTCTTTTTTAAAATTTATTTTAATAACTAGTTCAACATTCACTATTTCTTTCAATTGCACAACTGTTCGCTACATCGACAGATAATTAAATTAAATGCTTCGTGCTTATGGGCAAATTTGGCTGTAAGAGAATGCCGGAGTTTCACCAATTGATTAGGCATGACGACGGTCTCGGAGTGTTTTACGTGACTGCATAAGCGTTGACAGACAAAACTTCTCACTTATGATTAAACAATTCTGGAAATGAATCTTCTAAGCAATAATATTCTAAGTCCTTTTCTAAATGAAGGAGAAAGAAACAGCTCGGATCCGTCGTTAATTCTCTCCTCCTTGCCCATTGGAATGAGACTGCTACTCGTAAATAAAATGTCCGTCATCATGTGTTCATCAAAAACAAATCTCCAAATAATGTCATAATCAATTTTTCGAAAATATGAGAATTTTGTGCATAATTTTGCTTGAAATATAGTAGTCCGCTTCTAATTTCACGCGCTTCGTGAACGTAATTTAGGAAGTGCTTGGAGGCAGTTGTATATTTTGAAAGTTCCTTCTCATTGTTTGGCTTAATATTAATTAACCTTAAATTAGGTTATATTAGGAATATTAGGATCAAAAACTTATACCTGTATTAAGTTGCAATGTAGATGCAAGCGGAAGCGTTACAAATGCTGCGAGGAAGTACGTGCTTTGTAATTTGCCTTAAGTGTGTAATATCAAAGTTATTAATTTGGAATATTTTAGTGTTTTGGCGTTTCAATCGGAGCCTAGAGACCATTCTATTTTTATATCAAAAACCATCAATATTTATTTTGATGGATACGCGAGCGGTGTTTCCGAATGTCTCGAAGAAGCCGCCCGAACATCTGCCTTCGGACTATCATATAATTTACTATTCAAAATCCCAAAATTGATTCGATTTTCACCCTGTTATACAATCTGCATTCACAATGTATTGATGTACTTCCTTTCAACCAATCAGCAAACATTAATATTGAAATTAGTCGGATTAGGTTTTCTCTCTTAAAAGTATGATTTAAAATGTAATATGAAATAAGAGTTGAAAAATAAATAGTATGAAAATTTTTCTTATTAAATTTTAATGTAGGGTAATCTGATATTCACTTTTCAGCTATTTGGCCACACTGGTTTTCAAGTTGCAATTGACAAGTTGAAATTTACCGAATAATTATTCGTTGTTCGGCGGTATATGTAGAAAAGGTTTCTTGTGAAAGAAGCTGGTATCATCCACGTGGGCTTAAATAGTAGATTTAAATATTTATTTCTAGTGTTAATATATCGTAGTTTGGTTTTTAGTGTTATTTATGGTAATTATTTAGTCGTTATCTAATTAACGTAGTCTACATTTCTAGATTAGTAAGTTACTTCATTTTACAATTATTAATTAGTTGCAGCTACGAAATTAGAAGAGAGTTAATAAGAAAATGGGTAAAAGAAACGCTGGCAACAACGGGTTGCAGGTAATTGCGACTGTTAGCCCCCATTCAGGTCGTGCTATAATTTCTATTTTTTTAAATGTAAATATACATTTAATTGTCGAATTTGTGTTGTTACATTAGCTTTAAAAGAATTAGTTTTCACATCTATTTTTGTGCAATTTTTAATGAGTTTTACAATGATGACTGAGAAGTGTATGGGCAGCAATTACGGTATTATCATATCATAAATCCGTTATTACGTTCCAGAAAGTACATGCTGTTTGTAGCAGCACTATTTTTACAAGAGGATTTGTTTTATTGATATTGAATATCAAAATCAATGTTCAAATCAATGGAACCTTATTTTAACTTCAATAGTTTTTTTTAAACAATTGCGCAAAACAAAATTGATGAATGGTTATTTAAAAGATATTGCTCTACACCTTTAGAGAATTTTACTCGTTTAATATGAGGGAAAATGAGTAGTAACTTACAATGTAATTCCTTTGCGGGTAATTTTATTGTTTGTTAATATACGTATACGGCTACATTGAATGCAGTTTCTGAAACATCAATTTCCTACCTTTTCGAAAGGCAGACCTGTCACGAAAGAATTTATCTTTTCATGGCGTGGAATAACGCGCACACGAAAACCAAGAAAATAAATTTCTAACGCAGACACAACAAATTTTTGGTCGTGTAGTTTAGCGATTACAGTTGTTTGCCCGATTAGGGTACCCGATGTTTCGTGAACAGCGATAGTACGCGAAGATGGCTGTATTGCGCATGCTCATTGTGTCCCCCCTCTTGCCTGTTAAGTACTCAAATCCATAGATATCTTGTACAAACTCTTCTTGTGAAACTGGGTTATAAGAAGCGGGAAGAGGTTTAAGGATCTGTATCAAAAGAAACGCCATAATATAGATATTTATACGGAATGAGCACCTGTTGGTCTCTTCTTGACGTAATGCAAATCGTCCCTCTCATTCATGATTGAGTTCAGTCGTAATATTTTATCAGCCATCGTGTTAAGAGCAAGATATCCAGATAAAGAACAGGATAAGAATAAACAACGTGTTCTGTGTATTTTGATATGCCACTACGAACTTTTAAAGATGGTTTACCAAGTCGGTATGCACAAGTCTCTCAAGGACGTATTCCGAGGATCTCATGCGGGTGGGAACAGGAACGTGAAGACGTGGAATTTTTGGGCAGAAAGAGAACAGGAATAGGTTAGCGTTTTTCACGCGGGGAAAAAACAGCTCGTTATAATTACACCACCATCTCCAGTAAATGTGTACCATAGTTTCAAAATTCTCTTTATATTGCATCTACATGACTTTATAGAAGGAAGGGCGTTAGGAAAGCTATTTTTAGGTAACCAAGGAGGAATGGAATTTAATCGTTCCTGATAAAGTAATGGAGGGCCAATAAAAAATTTAGGAAGATATTTGGAAATGCTAATACATAGTGATTTTGGAAGAGAAGAAAATTTATTGTAACATTGATGATTAAAGGGTTCAAAGATGTACTTGTTTCTAGGATTAGAAGGAGAAATAAAAATTGAATAAGAAACATTTTAACAAATTAATTTCCTTCTTAATTCTAGAGGAATTAAATCAGCTTCTGCAAGAAGACTAGTAACAGGACTGGATCTAAATGCTCCTAAACCTAAACGGCATGTTGAATTGATTTTAGGGTCTATTTTTTGTAAAAGAGTGGCATTTACAGAACCATAAACAATTGAACAGTAATCAATGTTTGGTTGAATAATTTTTAAAAATGTGGGTTAAAATAGATATATCTGCTCCCCATTTTAAAGATGATAATGTTTTTATTATATTTAGTAGAGTATAACAGTTACCTTTCAAAGTATTAATGTGATATTTCCATGAATGCGTCGCATCAAAATAAATTACAAGAAGTACAGACATTGGTTCTCTTCAATTGGTGATTATCAATTATTAAATTGACCGTTGATTGAAGAATTTTCTGATTTCTTGAAAAATTTCGATTTTCAGATTTATTTTTTGAGAAAATAAACCTTGAGTTTTTTGTCCAATAAGTGAGTTGATTGAGGGCTCGTTGCATTAATGGAATTGTTAATTTAAAAATTTTTCCAGTACAAAAAAATGAAATATCTTCCGCAAATAAAAACAATTATTTAATTGGTGATTTTACTACAGTCGATACTTAATTAATCGCGATTAAAAATAGGATAACACCAATTACTGATCCTTGAGGTAAACCATTTTCTAATTCCAATTTGGGAGAAGTATAATCATTACATCGTACTTTAATGGATATTTTGCCTAGAACATTGTTTATAAAAGCTAGCATATTTTCAGAAGTTTTCATTTTCTGTAGAATCATATGGAGACGAGTTTTAAATATCATTTTGTAGGCTTTTTTTATCTCCAATGAAACCCATATCACATGGTGATTTTGAGCTCTTTTCAATTATTTTATTATTTTGAATGGTATACATGGTTCAGTTTTACAATACAAACTTTTTCACATGTTTTTGATGCTTATTGTCTATTTAAAAAAAACTATTATTACTTTACACCCTATTACTTAGGGTGAGGAAACCCACTGGGCACCTCACAAAGAATAATCTAAATCTACAAATTGGATGTAAAATACATGTTTGGGAAATCTATTTTTTCTGGTGGGGTTTATGGGTGCATTGCCTAGATTGTAATGGGATAGTTGTGTAATTGTTCACATATTATTGTAAAAATTATGGGATAACTTAGTGATGTGGTATATGATAGGTTTTATTTGAATTTCTTTATGAAGCTGTTTGTTTGAAATGAACCAGGGTGCTTTGGTTATTGTTCGAAGGAATTTGTTCTATATGACCTGTATTTTATGTATATTGGTTTTTGCTGCATTGATCCAGACAGGGCAAACATAGAGCATTAAGGGTCTAATTATGGCTGTGTATATGAGTTTGGCATTTTCTATTGTTATTTTTCTGTGGTTGTTTATTAATGGCTTTAATTGAAATAGTTTGACTTTTGTTTGTTGTGTTTTAATGTTTATGTTCTTTCCAGTTGAGTTTAGTGTCTGGATGCAGACCTAGATATTTCACTGTTTTCTTTTGTGGAGTCCAAGGAATGATGTTATTGTTCAGTGTGAGAGGTGGTGGTGTTGAAATTGTTTTTAATGAAAATATTTTTGCTGTTGACTTAGACGGGTTTAATTTAATTTTCCATTTATTTGACCAAGAATCTATTTGATTTAGATGTTGCTGTAATGTGTTTCTTATTGTGTCTAGTGATATATTTGAGCAATACAATGCTGTATCATCTGCAAATTGTGCTGTTTTGACTGTGTTGGATTGAGGGATATCATCTGTGTAAAGATTAAATAATACAGGTGACAATGGGGAGCCCTGAGGAAGACCAGCATATATTGGTTTAAGGTTTGAGAGATGATTATCTACTGACACTGAAAAGGTTCTATTGCTTATGAAGCTATTGATGATGTTGGTTAGGTCTTTGGGTTGTGCCATTGATTCTTAATTTGTACATGAGACCTTGATGCCATACTCTGTTGTATGCTTGGGAAATATCTAGAAAGGTTGATATAGTATGTAGTTTTCTTTGGAATGCTGTGTGGATATGTTCAGTGATTCTTAATAATTGTTGTGTGGTTGATAACTTTTCTGTGAATCCAAATTGGTGTCTGGGAACGATGTCATTTTTATTGAGGTAATTACTAAGTCTTTTCTGAATACGTTTCTCAAGAATTTTTGATAAGGAGGGTAACAGACGGATTGATAATTTTCTACATTCGATGGATGTTTATTAGGTTTTGGAATGGGTATTACTATTGAGTGTTTTCATAATAGTGGGAAGTAACCTGTTCTTAATGAGGAGTTATAAATATTATTTAAGAATGCTATGGCTTGATGTGGCAGATTTTTTAGGATTTTGTTATTTATTCTGTCATGTCCGGGAGCCTTCTTTTAGAGAGTGTTTTTATTATGTTTATTATTTCCTGGGGAGATATGAATCTAATTCTGGAGGGTACATTATAATTAGGAGCTGTTGCTATCGGTGTGATTGTTTGGTGTTAAATGTGTGAGAGTGAGTCGTTTGGTTTGAATGTATCTGCAAAATGATTTGCTAGTGTTTCAGCTTTTTCAAGGGATGATAATTTTTTCCCTGTGTTGGTATTAAGTGGAGGAATGGTATTTTTTCTTTAGTATTTTATTTTTAAATTGCCACAGTGTATTGTTACTTGAGCTTACTGTTTGAATCATGGTGTTGTATTGTTGCTGTTTGTGTGTGAAAAATGTTTTTTTTGGTAATATATGTTAATAGATTTAGTTACTTTTTAATTTCAGGGCGTTTAGTGTAATTCCATAATCTTCTTGTTTTATTCTTAATGTGAATTAGATTATTTATGCTTTTGGGTAGTTCATTGTTTTTATTCTGTGTATTTGTAGGTGATTATTTGGTTTACTGTTTTCTAGTTCTCTTCGGCTAGCTTCTAATTCGGCTAGCGCCACCGGCATTTGAGTGTGGTAATCTTATTAATTTGTGTTTGTTGCGTAATTGTTATTAATGTATGCTGAGATAGATGAATGGATGTCATTTATTATGGTTGGGATAATTGAGTTGATTATATTGATTATGTGAGTGGCTATTGTATTGATCAGGGAGTTGAGAACGTTATTCTCGTTCGAGTGTGTTTGACGATTTCGATTTTGGGAGTTATAGAATTGATTATTATGTTGTTCTGTGTTAGTGTTGTTAGTGTGTGTAAAGTTTGGGTTAGTCTGGGAAAATTAGTTTGATTATTTTGAGGTGATACTGTAGACGACCCATTGGTTCTAGATCTAATTGGAGGATCTTTGAGGTTAGGTTTGTGGCTTATTTTTTTATAATAGGGGGATTCTACTGTTCTGAGGTCTGCTCTGTGGTTTCTTTGACAGTTTTAACATTTAAATGGTTCATTCTTATGGTGGCAAGTTGCAGAATAATGATTTTTGGATCAATAAATACATGCTATTTTATGGTTACAATTATTTTTTGTATGACCAAACTCTAGATATCTCATGCATTGAATGGGGCCTTTAGGTCTTTTTCTCCTTTCAGCTTTTACAATGAGATTAAAAATTTGTCTTACTTCTAAAATATTTTCTGTTTTCTTCCCCGTTGAATTCGGCTGCTTTTACTGGAATTGGATTACTGTCTTTTTGGAGTCTAGTTACTTTAACGAGTGATGGATGCTTTTCTTTCAATTCAGTGTAGATTTCCTCTGATGTGATGGATGTGTGTAGATTTTTAAATACAACTGAGAATTTCTTATTTGCTGGGTCCTTGTAGGTATGAAACTGTCTTCCTGTGTTAATTAGATATTTGGTTATGTCTCAGAAATGACTGATTTTTTTTCAGGTTGTATTTTTATTTTATTATTTATGAATTGAAGTGTGAAACTGTTTGTTACTTTTGTATTGATTTCCTTGCTGAAATTCGTGATATTAATTATATTTGCTACATAAATTGGCGGGATTTTAACTGATTCTGACACTTGGCGAGGTTTCATTAACGTAACTAAACCTATTTTGATTGTTGGGATCTGGTATTCTGTTCAGTTCTTCAAATCTATTGTAAGTTCGGACCGAATAACTAAACTGGGTTGAACTGTCTATGTTGTCTTGTTTTGAATGCAGGTTAGACCTTTTGGTGTCGTTAGACGAGGTATCATCATCTGAAGGACGTTTTAAGTTTTGCCCTGCGGCATGTTGGCCTGAAGCGTCACCTTGTAGAGTATCCGGGTTTTGCTGCTCCATCGATGTCTGTTGATTTGGTTAACGTTCCATTGTCGTTTGACTTGGTTGAGAGTCCATTGATGTAACTTCGTCACTGACGGTTGCTTGTTCGTACAGCATCGATGTGTTTAGGTCTGGAATGGAATAATCACTGTTGAGAGTTATTAGCGCATTATTGATGAGCTGACCGGTTGTCGGGCAGTATCCATTGTACATAATGCGTAGCACTCACTAGTGGACTGCTTCCACAGACCACAAAATTTGCGCTGGTTCACAATTTTTACTAAGTCGCTCGGTTATCTCTGTTCACACCGACAAGAACGATCTGTTCGGTTCGACAGTCGAGCGCGGAATGTTTTGGTGATTTTGAGTAAGGGCATAGAAATTTCTGTGTTCATCAGATGGTCTTGAATTGAACAAAAGGGTCGAAAACCGCTGTGGAAGGGAAAGAGAAGATTATTTGTTTCTACGTACCATTTGTAACGTATTGTAAGGCTACAGCTAGAAATCGCCACAAAAGGGCGGCGGCAGAGGATTAGACGCCAGGGGCCAGGCAGGATGTGACACGCCGAGGTATTCTGAGAAATCCTAAGAGCTAGGGAAAGGGATGCCCAAAGTACGGGACAACGCATTTTTGCCGCGTG
>BLKR01015594.1:17818-61616 GCA_011170035.1 Teleogryllus occipitalis
CATTTAAGTCTGTTACTAATATTTCCATTAATTTACACATAGTGCATGTTAAAGAAATTAGCATGAAATTTGAAGGATTCCTATGATCTTATCTTCGTATTGTTACGATTCTATGTAGTGAATTAAAACAGATATTATTTTAACAAAAATGTTTATTTTGTTTCTTAACGCGATCACTGAAAACTCTTGATTTATGTACAGACAGTCTTCACTTGACTATTTCTTTATACGGCACAGTCCTCCTGATTATTTACACTAACTTTCCCTTGATTATATATTTACACTGTTCACTTCTTTTGTACTGTCGCACAGTCCTAAGCACTGGCCACTGTTCGATGCACTGACCACAGTCCACGGCACTGACCACAGTTTACTGCACTGACTACAGTTCACGGCGCTCGCCACGGTTCACGTCACTGAGCACAATCACTGCACTACTATTCACGGCGATGTACACCCTTGACAGCTCAGCTTCTACTTCAGAATGACTCGCGGTCGCCGGCCGCCACGTATTTATACTCGGCTGGCAACCACCTAGAATTTTCTTGAACTTGCGATAAACATCGCGGACCATCTAGTTCGGGAGACCGCAGGCAGATGACGCCATCCGCGCATACCATCTAGTTCGTGGTGGCGCCGGCAGATGACGCAATATTCATTACTGTATGATGAAGCTTTTGCTCTTGCCTTTATATTCAATTTTCAATTCTAGAGTTTCATGTTTTTTAAACTTGCTGAAAACTTGTCTTTCATTTTTAATTGCTGAATTACATTCTTCATTCCACCATGAAACTTGATGTTTGCGGATGATTCCAAAACTTTTAGTGATTGAGGATTTTGTAGAGGATAATAATAAATTAGTAAAATCTTGGATTTTGTTATGGATAGTGTAAGATGGAGATCATTCAGGGGCAGGAAGAATCTGAATATTTTGTTTTAAATTCTGGGTGTCTAAAGGCCAATTTGCTTGATTTATTAGCCATTTAGGATGAATTCTTGTAACTTATTTAAGTAAATTTGCAGTTAAATTGATAAAAATTGGGTAATGGTCCCTGTCATATAAAGTATCGCTGGAGTTCCATGATATATTAAAAGCAATATTTTTGGAACTGAACTAAGAAATATAGCACTTTTTGAAGCATTATTTACATTAAAATGAGTGGATTTACCAGTATTGAAGAGAATTAATTCATTATGATTTGTTATCCATTCTTCTATTAATTTCCCACGCTCATCTGTTTTATAAGAACCCCATAAGGGGTTATGATTGTTAAAATATCCAACTAAGAAGAATGGTTTCGGGAGTTGATTGCATATATTATATAATATAAATATAAATGGAAAATAAATATTACAAATGGTAATATAGAAGTTGACTTTTATTTCAACCGCTGTAACTTCTAAAGAAAAATTTAGAAGTGCCGTTAGTGTAGCTGTTTAATGAAGTAAACCACTACATGATTTTATAAAAGGTATAAAGTGGAAGATGTGCTCAATGTTATAAATTAAGGACGTTTCAATGCATACTAGAAATCTGCAACAACGAAGAATGATACAATATATCGCTCGTGGGCTGTAATAGTGACACAACTCACAAAATATGAATTAAATCATTCACCAGATTGGTCTATCTTGCAGCATCAACAGCAACAAATCTTATAGTACAATCTTGCATCAACAAATGCCAGAAGTGTAAATGTAAGAACGATACATTTCTACACAACTTGATACTTTAAACACATATACCTCAACTCTTGATTTTTTGAGTTGTGCCACTATTGCAGCCCTCGAACGATATGATGGAAAGTGCTGAAATTGCTTTGGACCAACAATGGATATCAGAAAAAACGTTTTATAGAAGAAACTGCCTGAGAATTTACCTGTTCTTGGTAAGAGAAAGAATAGGAAAGGCGTGTACCTACAGAATTCAGATTTAAAAGAAGTAAATTAGAGGAAGAAAAACTGTCAATGAGAAGCGATAAAAATAAAATTATATCATAATTGTAGTATAGTGGGTAGTGTGGAATCCTCAGAAAGGAACTGCTGGAGCTATGTTTTGAATATTGAATGTGATATATGTGGTCGTCAGGGGTGGTACACTGAGTACTCAAACATCTTAGCCGAGAGGAGAAAGATATCGTTGATATTCAACAACTTACTATGATCCAGTAGGTAAAATTTTGTAAAGGTTCTTTGGAATGACAAAACCTTAAATAATGGAGAAAATACTTCCTGCTAACCTCCGCACACTGCTATCGGCTTTTAAATGTATCTGAATTAATGAATATTTTGAAGAATTGTAGGAACAAAACACATCTAGGAATAGGTATGTAAGTTTAAAAACGCCGGGTCACATGACGAAATGATAACGACGTAACCCACAAGCTGGTGGATCCATCGAATCAAATCCTATTTTGGGGATGAACTTTTACTTTGGTGTTACATCATGGAACCTATCCCAAATACCATGTAACGCCTTCATAACCATTGTCCTCTCCAGTAACTTTGTTCGAAAATGCCTGTAGAGTGGAATGAATGTCAATGACTGAATGCAATCGGGAGTAAGCCTATAGGCCTTACCGGGAGATATGGCTCAGGGCATCAACTGATATTACTGCAATCCCTCTGACCGGAAGGTCCCAGGTCCTGAGTCCTGTCGGTGGCAGGATTTTCGACACTGACTTGTCAGCTAGGTCGAATTCAGTTCTGGAGTCTGGAGGAGAATTGTAGCGGCCGACTGCTCTGATCGATAGTTTTCTGTGGTTTCTGCGATCAACACGAGGTGAATGCCGGAACAGTATACTAACAAACAGGCCACGGACCATCTTTCATACCTCTTGCTTGTCGTATCCTCACCCCTTACTTACACACACTTACACTAACATGCACTACACTAACACAGGTCGGGAGCTTGTCCTGGCTGTGGCGGTGCCCTGCTGGTAGGAGATACCTGGTTGAGGAAAGCCTCGCTAGCCGACGATGGGTCGGCGTTGGATCTCACCATACAGCGAGTGAAGACCACCACCACCTCCCAAACAAAAACACGCACTACACGTACAGGACTAATAACTATTGACGCACCCGGAATCACTAAGAATCAATCAACCTGAGAGCGTAATTTGGTCATCTCCAGACCTGTTTACCTGTACTTGCCTAGCGCTGACACAGAATTACAAGCTACTAGCGGGAGGAGACGTTCTCGGCGGCAATTGGCTTACGAGTCACAGCGGAGTAAACGACTAGAGGCCAGGGTCAAGGCTCCCTATGGCGTGAGTAGGCTGTATAATGATTACTGAGGACAGGGATAATCGGTTTATCGATTGGTGAACGTTAAGCAGACGTTGATATGTCCGATGATATCTGTAGAAAATTCGGGAGACATTTTCCGGGACGTCTATCTTTTTTCTTATATCTATCACCTTGCGTGAACTCAACAGGAATATTACTTTTAAATTTGTAATTCCCAAGCAAACCTAAGAATCTGCATTTGTTTAAAAAAACTTATAATCTTAGAAAACAAAAACGAAAAGTCAACTTAAAAAATCTGTATCTGAGTTTCTGAATGAGTGATTAAAAATGCGTAATTAAAAAAATGACATTAGTTTTTTTCTTACTATTTTTGTGAATCAAAATATAGTATATTTCTTATAGTGTTTATCTGATATAAATGTTGACTAGTTAACAATTTAGCTTTTGCTTTGACTATCGCAATCACAACAGAAATGTGGAAATAATAGAATGCGTCACATTAATCGTTTAATTTTCTCGTTTGCAAATGCAAACTGTGCACATGCAGTTGGAATTTCCAACGGACAGTGAAATTACAGATTTATTCAGAATTCTGCTCGTATTTTGGCTGCTTAATTGCTGGAAATTTTCATCTATATCGAAATGTTCTTGGTGGACAGTATACGTTTGAATTACGATGTTTAAACCTTGAATTGTTTATTTATAATTGACAGAAAGAAACAACGATTATCGTTGAAGAATAGCTTTCAAATGGTGAAATTATAGCAAGATTTATGTTTGTATTAGAGTATTGGAAAAATCTCTCACGGTTCTTGTACTATTAAACGTACAAAATCTGAATGACTTTTTGAGTGTTAACTACAGAAAAGATTACGTAGAATTGGGTATATTTTAGTCGCTAAGAACCCATTAAAAAGTTCGTGGGAACATCGTATTGATATTTTGCTAAACTGTTAAAAACTAAACCTGTAAAAATCAAAAATACTCACTCTTTTTTATATCTCGTTGCAATGATAGGAACAGGTTTAAAAACGATTATTAAGGATAAAGAAAAACGATTTGATTTGAGAAAATGGAAAACGAAGGTAAAAAATGTGTGCTTTCATTTAACAGGAAATTAATTGTTATCTCTGTTTTGTACGCTTCAAACATTGATGTGAAAAAACTAATGCGCCAATAGTGCGGTCTAGTATATATAAGTACAGTGGGTAGTGCTTTTGATATATCTTTAAAATCATACGGCGTAGCCTCATTACTTTCATTTATTCATGCAAAACGCTTTCTCGTTCACATTACAATTATTGCAGGCTTGTAGTGGCTAGAGGCCAAGTAGAACAGCAGTTCTTTTACCCCTAACTGCGTATTCTTTTTGTAATGCAAATAAAATGCTCTTTCTCGGCATTTCATACAGAAGAACGTTTTCACAAAATGTTGGATTAATTAACCGCGAGTTTTATCGCTTTTTGGCACTTACACAACTTAACCAAATTGTGTTGAAACAAACATATAAATCAAAAGTTTGTAGATATTCAGGTTTTAATTTTTATCATCAAAAATAAGTTTTTATATTGCACAAAATGAAAATATCAGAGCCATACGTTCATTTTCGGGCAATTACTGTGATGGACACGAGCAGAGAAAACAACGTGACAGATATTATCGGTGAAAAATGGGAATGTTTTTGTGAGGATGCTCACGGACACTTTTAATGTTTTCGCTCCTTAAAGAGACGTTTCAAGTCAATTAATGCTTCCATCATTGAGCTTTGACCTCCTGCATTGCCCCGTTACATTTTTTCATTTCTTCTATAAGTGCCTTCAGTCTCTCTTTTTCGGAAAATTATCTCGGAAACAAATATCGTAGGAACGGATACATGAAGATTAGAAATTATATTCAGTTCACTAATTGTCGTATGAAAGAACCACTACAACTTGAAAGATATTTGAGGTAGACATAGCAAATTGTTTCCTGCCGTGTCCTTGTAACTTTAATAACAATTTTATGCGCATTTTTAAGTGTTTATGGATCTTTACAATGAAACCATTATTGATAAGAAAGCTTCAGAGTAGATTGGAAGTAATTTCCTATTTTATAGATCGTGAATATATCACGCTGCTAACCATTAACTAACAATATTTCATTTTACACCTAACCTGTGAATATTCTGTATAACTTGAGCAAATTCTTGTGACAGCTGCAATCGCTTTCAGTCAACCCGCTGTTAATGCCGCTTGCGTGCATGCGTGGGTGCGTGCGTACGCCTGCCTATGTGAGCTGGCAATGGATTACTCATGGAGGAGATAAAATTCGGCAAGCGGGTGGGCGCACGGCCTAATCGGAACAGATTGGATCGCTCTACAATAACGCCATCAGTGGCCCCACAATTGCTGCGGAAGAGCGCGGTTTGGCGGCGCGTCCCATTTGTCAGATGGATTTAACTGTTCTCATGGCTTGTGATTCGTAAACAACAACGGCAGGGACGAGTTGTAAAATAAACTGCGACATCTGCTAGAACGGCAAGTGATGGTCGCCAGCGTATGATTTTGTGAATATGAACTAAAATCGGATGATATGTAAATTGGTCTGAATAAATAGCATCAATATTGCCAGTGTACCTTCGCTAAAAAGTTGGACAATACAAAAGGGTAGAAAACGCACTCAATTAAAACAAAAATTGTTGGTGTATTTGTTCCTTAGTGATAAAGGATACTTTATTTGATACGTTATGATTGTGTGATAATAAATAAAGAAAACAGGATAATATATGAAATTTTTGAAGTAGGAGTGAAGGAAGAAATGAGATTCAGCTCATGCCCATAAACTACTTAGATCATGATTACCATCGGTATAGTGCATGTTATATCGAGGAAGGTGGGTGTACCCTTTAGAGCGTGAGACCCAGTGCCGATCTAAAAGTCATTTTTTTTTCGCCTCCAGGTATCCTCCCGAGAAGGACACCATTCAGGCAGGTCAAGCTCTAAGATTCCTTCTGGGCTCTCGATAGAAGATGAAATGTTTTCCTGTGAACATACTTTTCTTGTGTTTTGTGTTAATTTTCAAATTCAACTCCAGACTCCCCCATTCTCGAATGTGTGTTAGTGTAGTGTGTAGCATGTTGTTGGGTTAGAGTACATGGATGAGATAGGAAAGATCGTATGCGGTCAATGACTTGTTTAATTGTATAAAACTCTGGAATTTGTGAAGAATTGATCGGAATGACCACGAATATCAACTAATAATAAGAGACAATCATTAACAGTTACTTTAACAGAGTTGTAGCTGAACTTGATCTAGCTATAAGCCTAGGGCTGAGAATCCACTGGAATTCTAACCCTAGGATCTCTCGCCCAACAATACAGCAGAGGCACCTGTGTTGCCACAGGGGCGTCAAAGTCCATGAGAGATCATGCTTATGCTCGAGTTGTCCATATTGCTCCAGCTGAGAGATTTAATAAACTGTAACAAAAATTATGCGAAAAAAATTTAGTTAACTCTCTAAAAATTTTCCTGCTGTTCAACGATTTATCAGTGCTGTTTTTATAAACCTATATTGAGAAAGTTTGACCTACTTAAATAATTTTGTGATGACTAAGGCCTACGCGGAGGCAATTGATAAAGTCCGCCTAGAATTTGAAGAAGTTGCATGTCATGGACTGGAGATAAATTAGTGAGTCGATTCCTTAAAAAAGAAAATTGATTTATTGGGCCTTGAAATCAAAGATGGCAAGGCAAACCCGTCCAAGATGAAAATAGAAGCTTTTAAAAATATTCCATGCTTAAAACTTCAAGATTACAAAACTGTTTGATTTTACTGGATAATTGAGGCGTTTGTTTTTCAATTAGTGGTAAAATATTCGCAAATTAAGCTAATATTTCTCGCTTATTTCTCTATCAATTTTAAGTAGAAAGTAGGTAACATTATGTAACATACTTTTTATTCTTGGAAATGAGAGTTATTTCCTGATGCCATGTCTTCGAATCGATAGAAGAAGAAGGTAGTACATTACACTTCCAAATATGTTTTCGTTCTCAAGAGAGCTTTGGTGGACATGGATAAAACATCCTGAAATGGACATTAGTAAATGTTGAAATGTCCCCTTGCTTTGTCTCTGGTCATAAATCCCTTAATTTTGCCGAGTTCTACTTTTGCTGTTTATGGTGGGAGTGGAACCGGGGATATGGGTTACTATTGTCTTACCAATACTAAAACACATCTCTGGACCAATGGAAGTGAGTTTTCTACATCTCGGTAGACAGTGTGTAGTTATTTAATGTTGCTGACTTCACTGTTGGTAATTTTATTCACCATTCAATTATTTATGCTAATACGGTGAGGAAAACTGAAGAAAACGTGCGCAATTTTACTTCTTCCCTACACGTCACACACATTTTTTATTGTATAAAACATTATATTTGACAAAAACAAATCAAATCTTTTTTTAGCCACAGACAACATCGCACGTGAAATGTGGTGTTCATGTCTTATCCTCATCTACCACTGGCATTCCAAAATATCCGTGACACACCGTACAGATTCTCTTTTATGCTTGTGCAGAATGCTTTTTTGATCTTGTCTTGAGACGTGCTGGATGTTTCTAGGTTTGTAGCGCTATTCTATCTACCGAGGAAGAGAAAATATTTATCTCATCGTGCAAATGTATAACATAATCACTTACATGTAATGCAAAAATATGCACATAAACAAATATACATGTCAATATTCTCCCCACAAAAGCAAACCTTTTAAGAATCATGGCGATTTTCTAGATATGAACAAACAGGAAAGCTATTGAGCTAGAAATTGGTAAGTAAGATCTTATAGTGGTGATCATTATCATATTTTAATTTTAGGGGTACTTTGCGTGAAGTTCTTGAGACATTTTAAACATTTTTGACAAATGGTTGCAAATTTCTCTTTTAATATTTTGTTTGAATAGAGATAAGAAGAATTAAAAATAGTATAGCGTTGCATTGAAACTCTTTGAAATTTAAAAATAATAACAGTTCAATGATTGATCTGTCCTCAAAAATTTGTCTGAGTGCCATTTTTCTTACTACTATTTATCTGTCAATTTTAGATCCATAAATTATGCTATGTACAATTTTTTAAAAATATGAGTAGTTGTTGAGTAATATTCTAGGAAATTTTGACTTTCCTATCTATTCCGAGCACAACGCAAGGAAGGCAACATCTTCATTCTTATTTCCAAAAAAAATGAAGAGTTGTTGCCTTCAGCTTATTTAATATTCTTTACAATGTCCAAATTATGCATTTCGTAACCCTAAGAGGAGGAAACGTTTCGGTATGCTCCGCATTTCCAATGGTTTTTTATACTTAGCAAAAACATATTTATTTTTATCATCTTTGGTTAGCTAAAGTCAAACATTATACCATTATAATCAGTTTTGTAATGAAGTACTTTACCACCCTACTGTGGTAATGCACTTCGCTACCACACTAGGGCGGTAAAGTAATGGGGTACTTTGCCACTCTTCTTTTGAAAATATTTTGAACTTATTTGTTTTGAATCCTTCACTTTTCCCCTTTAAAAACGCTAATAACTGAGTAAACGTACTGATATTATCATGTTTTCTTGGCTTTCCGGTATATAATACCAGTCTCGCAGCACCGCGGTGTCTCTGACATGACGAAGCCTGCGACACGACTGGCGAATCGTCGGCCTCTCAGCCATAGACGCGACGTCACCCGGACAGCCAAGAACTCATGAACTCGAGCCGCGGAAGTTTACGTTTACATTTGATATCAATGTTGTCATTAAGTCATATTGTACGCTTTACCATAGATTAGTGAGACCAAAGGCACCCTGGTTGCCAGAAAAGGCAGGAATGGGAACGTTTTCTTCCACACTAATCTTTAAAAATGAAATACTCACGCTCATATTTCTGTCTTGATTTGTTGGGAAAAAATGTTTCTCAAGCAGCATTTGCTGATACTTTTATTTTCAAATCAGAACTATATTCACTCATGTCGAAAAGTATACTCAAAATGTGTTACAATTGTTCTTCTTGTTGAGAAGTGTCGCCACTTGTTGGAGAAAAAATATGAATACTAATTGAAGGCGTACAACGAAATTTCACATTGGTTACCAAACTCGGCCTAATGGCCTCGTTTGGGAATTTTCCAATCTTGTATTGTAATCAGATGCTTTACAACATTTACATCGTAAATAACTACAGCTATTTAATAACGTCTAATATAATTTACAATATATATTAAGAATATATTAACATTACACTAAAACATGCAATGTTTGTGTGTCCTTTTTACGATTTATTGGGAAATGAACACCTTGTTATGTCAATTTTTTCTTATTTGAGCGAGTTTTGGTTCCAACGTCATGGGAAACTTGGGTTTTGATTGTAAGACTGTGTGTAGCTTACGGTGGGTTCCAAAGAGGAGCTGCAAAATGAGCTTGTACACTTGTACTTAAATACTTATACACTTTTTATAAAAAAAGAATTTAAATAGTATTAAAAATCTTTCAAGTACTCCGTGGTTCGGAAGAATATATTTATTTACTGAAAGTTGTAGATTTATATTTTTCTAATGTTCAATGGCAGATGGATAAAAATTTTAATTTAGTCAGAATAACGTTTCCTGTATTGTAATCTAAAAATCTTGTAATCCTAAATTATGTGAATGAATGCAAGTATCACTTATCTTTATATTATTTTCATGTATTATTATATTTACGCATACGGGCATAGAATATGGTTAATTTCACTGTAGCTTCCTTCAGTATTTTCACAAATGTGAACTTTTATTTTGACTATGGTAAAAAAACTCACACTTTCGTGAAAATCAATAATGAAATACTATCCATGATACTGCCATTTTTCTCTCCATTTTCTTTTTCAGATTTGCTGTGGAATACAAGACGTTAGATCAGCGCCGAATCTCACCATCCAGCTGGGAGAATCACTGCTAAGAATATAAATTTAAATTACAGATAGGCGTATAGTATAAATCCAGAAGAGTAGCGTCGATAACTCTACTCGAGTGTAATGAGCTAAAACTGCCTAGAATAATAATAGAGGTTTTGTGTATGAATACCGAACTCGCACCTTTGAGCGTGAAAATATTTGTATATCTATTAAAAGAGCACAAAAGCCCCGGCTGGTTGGGCTGGCCGTGTTGAATGCTAGTGCGAATGCGGCGAACGCTGTTGCTATCTGCGTGCAACCTGCGCGCGCATTCAATTCCATTCTGCGGTCGACCAACACTCGACAGCGCCGATGTGTTGTGTTGACTCAGCGAGGGAATTCATGAAATAACAGACGACCGTGCTCTTTTGTGGACGCTCAGCAAAGCGGTGCGGGTGCAGCAATTACACGAAAGGCAAAATGGCGAAGCCTTGGATGTAACGCGATACTGATTAAATGTTTGGGACATTATCAAATAGGTGTGTTATTGTAGTGTATTTTTCAAATGAAGAATATTTCTGATTCTCGTAAGAACTGAATAGATAAAAAGGACTATGTCTTATTACTTTCTTGTATACGTATGTATATACGAAGTGCAGAAAAGTTATGATATGCTGCAGAAAATAGATTTCGAGATGTTAAAGGGTATTTTATTTACACATATTCTGGGGTTCAATGAGAGAATACCGAGATATACAAACCCAGAAAAATGCTCAAAGAATACTTTATTAAAGAAGGCTTCAAAATATTATACGAACATTTCAACATAGGTCCAGTCTATTACTTTTCAATAATATTTTTGAAGTAGTATTTCAATTACACTATCAGCAATTACACTATGAAAAATTAAGAAATTTTGAAAAAAATATCTTATAATAGACGGCAGGTAAGAAGAGGGTGAAGTAAAACCAAAAACCTAGTCTAGACGCAAAAGAATAGAAAACTAATTAGTACTATTATTCGCGCGATAAAACAGCGGCACCCAGCCAGGACAGGCTGCTCTCCCTTCCAACAAAATTGTGACCTGTACCATGAGAGATGCTTCAAGATATCAACTAATGTCACTGCAGTGCCTCTGACCGGGAGCTCCTTGATTAGAGTCCTGATGGTGGCAGAATTTACAGTGGCAAGATCTAGCTAGTCAGCTACATCAAATTCAGTCGCTGTCTGGAGGAGAATTCTAGCGACCGGCTACTCTGATCGCTAGTGTTCCGTGGTGTGTCGGATCACCACCAGGCAAATGTCGGAGCAGTTCCCAAACAAATCGGCCATGGAGTGCGCGCACTACACCAGTACATATGCTGGAATACCGAACGGTATCGATTGCTGGATGGGAAAAACCACGTTAGCTGACGATAGGTCAGCGTAGGATCTCACCACCCAGTGGGGAGAATAACCGCCACCTCCTAAGGAAAAAACATGCACTACTCTTCCGGAATAATAACTTTTATAATTGACGCTCCCGGAATCACCAATCAATCAGTTGAGAATCTGTATAGAAATAAATAACAACTAGGTGGCATTCAAAATTATTTCTGAAGTGCTTAGTTTATAACAAGATTCTAACGCTTGCCTGTGCTCAGAGTATTGTTATTGTATTCTAGGAAGTCAAAGCAGTGGAAACCGCTGCAGACGTTAAAAATCAGTCAGAAGCGGTAGCCTCTCCTAATCATTATTTTGTATCAATGCTCTTCGAAAACTTCTAAAAAAAAAAAAAATAAGTAGGAGTCTTAACTAGTGTCGTAACTGTGACATCGGAATGTATTACGTTTCATAATGCATTACATTCGATAAAAGTTTTTCGATTTGTATTAAATTACTTTCTCCAACACTTTGTGTTGTCAGGATCCAGTATTCATGGGTCTTTGGGTGGGTCTTTGGATCCTTGGTACCAAAACACTGAAGTTAAAAGCCAGACACTTCGTCCATCTGTAGTCAATGATAGCACCAAGACCTTTCGATCTATTATCTCCAAAATTGATATTCTTCAATCGATCCGGACGAGACGAACTACAAGTTCTAAAGAGATATTTTGATTTTGGGGGATACTTTAAATGATGTCTCAATATTTTCACAATTTTACTAAAAAGACCCTAAATTTTTTATTAAACTTTGTTTTCGGAGAGGACGCTTAAAGAATGATAGAGGTCTCATTTTCGTTAAAATTTCTGAATTTTGGAAAATTGCAAAAGTTACAATTTTTGGCGTTTTCCTACAAATAAAAAATTGAAGATTGGGATTGTTTTCTGAACGAAAATCTGTGGTTCAACTCATATCTTGAAATAAGTTAATGCGTAATTTTGCTATAATATAAGAACTTTTTGCTTAATTTTGCGTGAAACTACCCAATTTTTTAACAATTATTTTCTTAAAAACGGTTCTATATACTTTCTTTAATTTTTTTATGTAGAGTAAAGGGCAGTTAAAACTTGCAGATGATCGCATTTTCGGCAAACTCTTTATTTTCGAAAATGGAAAAAAAGTACTATTTATAAATATTTTTTCTCGAAAACGGCACCTATACTTTTCTTTATTTCTTTTCACAAATACGCTTAAAAATAGGGCAGGTTTTATTTTCGTTTAACTCTCTATATTTTTAAAAATTGCCAAAGTTAGAAATAATGCAAAAAAGTATATGCTATTGTAGCACTGTTAGTTATATTTCTCACGGCTTTAATCGTTATGGACATTTTTTATACATCATTACATATGTGAGTACAAACGCTTCAAATGATCTGTTGACGTTTCTTGGAAAACAAAACTTTTCCGTAAAAATTAGATAAAAATTGTGCATTTTAAGAAAAGCTAAAACGTTTTTTCAATAAAGTCTCTAAAGTTTTCGGTGACAATTTACATACAGAATCAGGTTTTATCATTCCACAACATTCTTAAAGTCACTTTCATTTCTACTCATAGGAGACCAAAAAACTGAAAAAAGTGTGAAAAAATATTTTGGGTACCGATAAGAAGTAGCTGAAAAAAAGTGGGGAAAACTGAAAAGCTAGCCGAGAAAAATACTAGTAGAAAACTAACTAGTAAGAGAAAGACCATGCCAATCTGCAGAATCAATATTCAGTCTCTCGCAAACTACTTATGTATTATAACGAAAGTATTTTAAAGCTGCGTCAAATTGGTGATTTTTTGAAAATCTTATTTTGTGAGTTACCAAAAAAGTGAATTATTCTGGTGTCTGTATATAGTAAAAAACTTTCTGTACCAGGTTGTGTACTCAGAGCTAACGTAACTGGTTTACTGTAAAACTTCCATCCTTACTGTCCATCCTTCTGTGAACGACAATAGCATGCTACAATAGCGTCTTGAATGTTGAACAAAATCGATATTTTTCGATCAATCTTGTTGATATCGAGACGCTATGAAATTCCAACAGATATTTTATTTTTGAGAGTGCTTTACATGAAGTCTCTAGAACTTTTCAAACGTTATGCTTATCAAAGTGGCACGAGATAGATTTTGGCACTTGAAAAGTTGCCTGAACTCTCTAGATTTTCCAATATTAGAAAAGTTATAAATAGTACAAGAAAGTATGTATTTTTTCACCATTAGTTTTTTGCTATGTTAAGAGAATTTTTAAAAAATTTAAAATGTTAGGCCACATAATTAAAACGTATCAAGATCCTTATTGATTCAATATTAATGGAAGCGAATGGGCATAAGAGGATTAACATTTCCCCAAAAAGTACTTGCCATAAAAATACTTAATGGTTTAATAATTAGTTATTAATTTCCTTTAATGTTTTAGAAAAGTTCTGTTCAGGTCTTGAAAATACATGACGTCCGAAGAGATTAAAGTCTTTCATTTTCGTGTTGGATTTAGAAACTACTCTGAGTAAAATAGAATCCAGGTAATGAATTTTTAAAACAGATAAACAGATTTGAGAGCTGAAGATGATAACAAGCCTCTCCTATTGTTTACAATTTCGTATAGCTAGCATCATATCTCAAACACAAAAGCTGAACTGAAGCACCTACAAAACACCTGATTATCGTAAATATGAAAGCAACCGATTGCTCACTTTTATTTATCTGCCACCCACATTTCAAACAGACTTGCTATTTCATTACAAGCATTAGCTATTAGAAGCCCACATTTGGTTATCATTATTACCGCATGTTTAGACCAGCATTCGATAATACATGGAAGCCCAGGGATTATTGCTATCAGAAGCGTAACACGTTTAACCGTGGTCAGGGCGCAACGAGAACATTATGACCAGCGAGACTCAAATTGTCACAATAGAGTGCGTCGCAAAGCTCGGAATTTCCCTAGCAGCGCGTGCGCGTAAAGGGAGCGAGATATTTCGCGACTACCACGCACGAAACCGCCACCACTGCCTCAGCTACTGCAGTCTCCTCGACCGCCTTCACTTCCTCCACAGCAGCCATCGCCACCGCTGCCGCTGCCTCTTTCTACTTGAATGCCGCTAACACCCTCCCCTTTTAATGTCTCCACAGTCGACAATAGCCACAGGCGTCTCCCTCCAAAGTCTCTACAATCTCCGTTACCATCACCGTCTCTAATGTGTCCACCATCTCCGACCCCTCTACTGACTGTCGTTTCCGCTCCTCAACCGTTTCCACCACCTTCAAAATCACATTCGATTCCCCCGCTACCATCGCTTCCAGCGCCTCCATCACATCCGTGGCCTTCCTCGACTCCATCGCCTTTAATCCTTCTCATCATTTTCACCGCCTCCGTCGCCTCCACTCCTCCTTTGAAAACTCCATTTCATCAATGTCTCCATAGCCTTCACCTCTGCTAACTTTGCCTTTCAACCACTTGCATCACCTAACCTGCTGTCAGAGCCTTTATAACCTTCACTACTGACCTCCATGGCCTCCACACCCGGGGAGGTAGGCTCAACTGATGTCACCGCAATGCCTCTGGCCGAGAGGTTCTAGGTTGCAGGTGGCAGAATTTTTGACACTAACCAGAATGCTAGGTCTAGTTTTGTCTCTGTCTGGTGGAGAATTGTAGCGGCCGGCTGCTGTGATCGGTAGTTTTCCGTGGTTTCTTCGATCAACACCAGGCAAATGCTGGAGCAGTACCCTAGCAAACGGGCCACGGACCGCGCGCGATCTTTCCTTCCCATTCCTTGTCCTATCCTCTCCCCTTACACACACTTAGGCCGTGTCCTGCGTGAGCTACATCTTGCGACGGCTTCAAGCGACAAGTTTCAAACACTAAGTTGCTTAAGTGCTCGTCCTGCGTCAGCGTCATCCTCGATGAAAGCGCTACAAGCGGCGGCGTCCGAAATTCAAACGTTTGTCGCTACTTGTCACCGCTTCTTGCTGCGTCGCGCAAATAGTTTCGCTGTTTTGGTCTACTGCAATTTCTTATTTCAAAGATGCCGAATAGTAACATAACGGAATGTTTAATTGAAGAAGGGAAAAATAGAAAGGAATTGTGGGACATGAGATTGAATATCTACCTCAATAGATTTGTGAGTGGCGAATTGTGGAAGGAAGTGGTGGATGCACTGAAAACAACAAATAAGTTTATGTATTTATTTCTAAATTAAATTATGTTAATTTATATTATTTTTATTGAATTTGTCAGGTGCTAATTATATTGCGTAGTGCTTACACCACAATGTATTATATTGTAACCGCTTGTCGCCGGTCACATTTATAACCAACGGAAAATGGAAGCAATAATACCCGACATTAGGCCCTACACGTAGTTTCTACAGTGGCGAAGAGATAGCGTAAGTCAGAGAAGGATTTCTGAACGCACTCAGACCGTAGCCAATCAGGAAATTTTCGTGGAAATACGGACGTGGCGTGAACTTGCGTCAAAAGAGCTCGCTCTCTTTCTGGTTCGAGACGTCGAGGAGAATTGTTGCCTACGAGTACGCCACATAGTCGACGAGGGACACGCGAAGATTGCGGAACACAAAAGCTTTAATAAAAGGTAATTGACTGAGCACTTTTCATGGATTTACGTACTGTGAATATCGTGAGATTACATGGAATTAGTAAATGAATATTAAACAAGAATGCAATGAATGAAAGAACGACGGCGGTAATAGATCGAAATGAATCTGTAAAACCACGTTGCTGCATTCTTGTTGCTAGAAAAGAGGACTATTGTAATAGTAGGACATGTTTAGGACATGTTTCTTCTTTGTTACAGCTTTCATATTTTTCATATATTTCATATTTTATATATATTCTTTATTCTTATTTTTGGGAATTTCACTTTGGAAATCCTATGATGGAATTTTGAATGTTTTGAACATAACAAAAATCTTGAATGTTTCCTTTGAAACATTACGACTGTCACTGTCGCAGCTTCCTGTCGCCTACGTAGGACACCACGCGCTTTGTCGCATGGCATCGCAACTTATCGCTTGCACCTGACGCAAGCTATCGCTTGTCGCCGCTGCCGGTTGTAGTTCAGGCAGGACACGGCCTTACACTCACATGCATTACACTACCACACATGCCGGAAGACTGGTCGGGAGCTTGGAGCATATCCTGGCTGGGGCGTTCCCCAGCTGGTCGGAGACACGTGATTAGGGAAACCTCGCTGGCTGATGTTAGTTCGGCGGCAGATCTCGCCATCGCGCGGGACAGGATGACCGCCATCTCCCGAGCAAACACATGCGCTGCATTTGCGGGACTAATGACTTTAGCAGTTGACGTGCCCTAGGAACAATCAATCCAAGACCTCCACGCCTTCCACAGCCATCCCCACCATCACCACCACGACCACCACCACCAGCATCCGTCTCCACCACCACCCATCACCACCACCAGCATCCGTCTCCACCATCACCCATCACCACCACCATCACCACCACCACTACCCGACTCCACCACCATCCGTCTCCCTCACCACACATCACCATCACCACCACCACTATCCGTCTCCATCACCACCATCATCGGTCTCCACCACCCATCACCACCACCCACACTACTCATCACCACCACTACCCATCACCACCACCACTACCCATCACCACCACCACCACCCATCATCATCACCACCACCACCACCCATTACCACCACCACTATCATCTGTATCCACCTCCACCCATCACCATCACTGCCACCAGCGCTACCGCTGCCGCAGCGCAACTCTTCGGCGCAGAAGCTGTTTCCGAGTGTGAAAGCGCTCCGCTGTGCACGAGGTGAGTGTGTAAGTCCGTGCGGATTCCATTGGCGAAGCTTTTACTCGGCCCCCCATTGTGGAGAAATGAATATTCTGTGGGTGGGGGAAAATATACTCTTAAGGATTCCTTAAGTTTTGATGAGCATCTTTCTAGCTAATAATTTCTTATTCTATTTTAAACTTTCTGAATTTCATTACAGTCACTTCAAATCGAAGAATACTACCGAGTATATTCCAGTAATGGAGAAAATATAATTACCAACTGTAATGTATTATTATATAATAAGACTCAAATCACATTATATTTTCTCTTGGAATTAATACTTTTTCATCTGTAGGTCGTAGTTATAATATTCTAATATTCAGGCTGTTTTTCGATTTTGTTATTCCAAGTTCTTCTTGATATTTTGCATTCTCTTAAACATAAATTTCTGCTGATACACATTAATGATTAGGCACAAAATTAATACTCTCATAAATGTTTCACAAAATATTGGTAAGTGATTATGATATGATTCTTATAAGTACAATACGAAGCGAAAATGAATTTTCTACGATAGCGATTTAAATGAATGAGGAATACATAAAGATTATGATCTTAAATTCATTGAGTAAAAATGATAAAAATATATCGGAATATTGATGTATTGACGTAACTAACGAATAATTGCGTCATTTTAAATAATTCCGTAACAGGACAATTTTAAAAATTGCAATTTGAATTTCTCCGGACCGAAACAAAATCGTTTCCTAAAATACTTTGGAGGATGTAGTTCTGAATCAACTATTCAGAAAATCAGTAATTTAATAAAAATTGTCAAATCTAAATCAAAAGTTCACTGTACATTTTGTAACGTCCACTATCATTATAGGAACGTCACGCTTCACATCAAGTATAGTGAACATAGGAAATAGTACAACTAATAGATACTGCGGATCAACAACCGAGAATTCCAAAAACTTAAGAATTTGAAGATGTAGAACACCGTGAGTTATTTTTGAAGCATTTATGAGAATGAAATCGAGACCTACAGAACATGTCTCTGAAGAAATTATTTCAGCTCGTATATAGCAAGTCTTTCGATCCTGAAGACTGCATTTGCGCGATATTAGAATTATGTATAATGCTGCTACAACAGCACAAAGTTCATTCTTTATTTATAACTTAAGCATCTTTTAAAAATTCAGGGAGTTCAACAAAAATGATATCTGCTACATTTTTAAGCCTTCTTTTATGTGTGAAAAACAAACAAACTTTGAAGTCTTTTTGAGAAAATAATGATTTACAAACTGCACTAATTCCTAGGAGATATTACGCAGAAGCTACTTGTTTTTACAAAACAAATACTTGACAAGTTTTAAATATCTAATTTTTTAAGAACAGATTTCATTTAAGACGAATCTTGAATATTATTTTTTTACAATGTTATTTTTTTTGGAATTCTTAAAAATGAAGAGTTCGCTGAAAATGTGACCAGCATCAATTATTTTACCATGTATACGAGAAGTAAATTTAAGAAAAACAATTGGAACCATTTTTGAGAAAATAATTGTTTAAAAACTGCCTATATTCCGCGGAAAATTACTCGAAAATCAGTTGTGTATTTTCGACAAAATTTACAGGACCTTGTTTTAAAATCTGTTTGAACAACAAATATTATTAAGAAAAATGTCTGTCTTCAATATTATATGAAGACCCTGACGAAGTTGTGAACTTTTGAAATTTTGACTACAAAAATCTAAAATATTAATTTTGCTCAATTTGGGAGACAAAGTGAATGATCTACTGGCTTGAAATATAAAACTGAAGTAATTATTTCTGAATGGCTTTCTGGCATAAATAATTAAATAAATTAAATGTTATTGAACGGGAAGCTACAAAATCTTTTTATCAACAGAAAGCTACCAATAATACATACACATTCTTTTTTCGATGCAAAATGTATGTGTGTTAATCTCATCTTAACTCTGTTACCCCCAAATTTCACGCGAATTCATTGAAATTCATTTAGGTTTTGCGAATTACGGAACAGCGGCGCGAGTACAGACGGGGTCTAGGAAGTCAGGAGAGTTTAGGTCGAGGAGGGGAGAAGGGACGGTTGAGAGAAGACTGGTTGGAGAAGGGAGATGGTAGTGGGCGTGGTGGAGATGAAATTACTTTTATTTGACTCTAAAGATGTAATTCCTCACATTTCCTGTCTAACAGATGATTGGGATAAATAAGAAATCGGGTAACTTTAAGAAATGTCCAGCTAGTTATGAACAAGGTGTATTCTATTGAGTAAAGTTTTCTGTAATATTAAGAATGATGTGAGAAAAATATAAATAATAATTTCTACCGCAACTAAATTATTTTATTAAAATATATAATACACATTAAATTTATAATTTTTTTTTGTCATTTTATTTATTTCTCTCTTAAAACATAAAAGGAAGGCGAACTGTGAATCAGAGCAAACGATGGCCACTAGTGATATTACCAAGGATGAGGATTCTCTAGAATTTTCTCATTAAGCAGCGAATGAACACAGACAAGAACTCTTTGAGAGAACGCGTTCCTCTCCTTCCCAGTATCTTGAGCCGAGAAGTGAAGATTTGAATGAATAATTTTCTCCTCCAGTAACTTCTGTAACGCGATGAGTGTTGTTTGCGAGTAAAGGGAAAACTGATAATCAAACGTCTTTGTGAGCTTTCATTTGGGAAATAAGAGACCGTGGAATGAGACTGGCAAAAGCTTACTCATACTAACACAAACGCAACTCAAAGTTAATTCAGAATAAAAAAGGCACATTGGGTTTAATTGCAAGATAAGGAAGCCAAGTACTGCCAATTGATGTGAAAAGGAAAGGACAAAATCCGGTTTCCTGCTATCAATGGTACGATGCAATAACATTACAGAATGTTGATTTAGTTCAAAAGATCAGGTGCAAGCAACATTTACCCTGTAATATAATGTCGAAATGAGATTAATCATTTAAACTTGTTAAACTTCTAATAAATATCCAATTAAGGAACTGGAAGATCAATATAGTATACTATAAGAACTTTCATACTTTTCAAGTTTTACGTATCATACAATAAATGACGTTTTATGTTTCATGCACAAATACACAGTTACATTTGGTTAGCAGAATGGTTGCAAAAGCAAGAATGAAGTGATTACGGAAAAATGCAGATAACTCCTTCATGGCACATCATTCAACAAGATTTGTCTTTTGAGGATTAGAAGTAGATTAATATACAGAACAGAACTTAATTCGAGATGGTTTTACATCTTCAAATATTGAATTATGAATGTAGTACTAGGTAGAGGGGGGTCGATGGGTGAGAGGGAGGTGTCTGTGAGATACGGAGCAATGAATCTATCTTTTGAGTACCTCGATTTAATGTAAAGTCTGTTGTTGTTTCTACCTAAATTGAAACTAGTAGAGCAGGGAGAGTTAGGTAACTTGTTGTCCAGTTGTTTTACTGTCTAGTTGATTTCTGATGTATGCAACTCTTGATGGATTAATTGTTTGGGTCAAACCATGGAGCTTTTATTGTTGGTCTCAGATATTTATTTTTGACTTGCTTAACTTGGTGATAGAGTTTGGTACAACTCGTCCTTTTATTTGATTTGCACTATATGTCATTGATGGTAACACAATGTGCTAAAAGATTGATATTCTGCAGTGTAGTATCAATGGTGAACGACAGATGGTAATCGACGATAGTAGATATTTTAATGTTTGTTTTTTCTGTTATGTTGGCATTTAAATAGAGTTCTTAAAGAAGTCTTTTTTCGAAAAATATTCCTAGGTACACTTTTTACTGTGGAGGCTGACCACGTACCTTGAATTGTTGATTCTTGAGGATTTTGAGGATAATGAAGAGTAAATAATTGCGGATTTTCTTTTGGGTGAATATATATTTAATAATGTTTCAATTCTGGATCTATTCCACTTTCTTATCTACATTGTTTTAGAAATTATCTTTTGCTGCGAATCCGTAGTAGAGTGAGTGTGTAAACAACTTAGTAAAGATGAGTAAAAATATAATATTTTTACTCAGTTTAAACTGAACGTTCGAATGTTTCATTGGACATTTAATGAAACTGTTGAAAACCGCGTTTCATACCAAAGGAATGACAATAAGAATAAATTCCAAAGGAAATTTTATATGTCAGCCAAAAGTACCGAAAAGATTCAGAATAGTTTTTTCAAGTTTGAATCCCGTATGTATTCCAATAATTTATTTATTTATTTATTTTACGTCAAAAAAAAACAGTTAAAAACTGCGTATGACGTGCTATGGGGAAAAGTGAATTGTGTGCACATTTTCAAAATTCTGTAATCCCTACACTAAGTCATATACTACTTAAATTTTGAATTTTTGAAAGGGAGAAAAAAAACTCCCATGTAATAAAATCTATTTTCAAAGATAAATAAGCAATAAATTTTGGCTCTTATTACTTCCTGCCGCGACAACATGGAAAAGATAATTTGAATAATTGTATTTCCCACTGAATTCTAGAAGACGTGCACAGAAAATGAAGTTACATTTATGTCCAGAAGCAAAACAAGGGCCATCTCAGCATTTGCTCAATGGATCAGGGAAACTGGACGAAAAACCTGATCGAGATGGGGGTCATTGACCCGGAAGCTGTAGTAAAATAGTTGTTACAGGTTGTTTATACTTATTTATACAGTCCAAATGGTAAATAATGCATTATGTATCATTGTTAAAATTAATGTTACTTTTCTTGTGATGCTCAGTATAGTCTCTAATTGTATAGAAACAGTTATGCAGCAGAAACGATTTCACTTGGGATTTAAACTTTTCTATCGAATTTAATCGTTTAATGTCATCTGGCAAAGTGTTGTAAAAGTTAATTAATATTATTATGCCATATCTCAGGCGGGAATGAACATTCGCAAAGTATACACAACGAGCAGTATGAAGGCTGACTGAATTTGCAAGAATTCTGAACGCGTAGCATAATGAACTTAATTTTGTGTTCAATTCATTTAAATGGACGTTCCATTTAAGGTTTGACTGAATTGAGAGACCTAAAAATGTTGTGGCCTTAACATCAGTCAATGGTACACTGTTCATTTTCAATGGAGCACAGAATTGTTTATTTGAAATGGAAAACTGCATTAAAACCGTTTTCTTTTTGTTTACTATTAATTTGTTATTTCGGAACCAATTTGAAACATCTGATATTGTACTATTTACGGTTTTTTTATTGCAAAGGATGTTCGTATCATCCGCAAAGAGAACCGTTCTTCCGTTTCAAATCGTCGAGGGCATATCGTTTACGTAAAGTAGGAACAGAATAGGGCCTAAAATCGATCCTTGAGGAACTCCACATGCAACGGGCAAATAGTCGGAAAAGTGCGTACGTAATGTTCCATCATTCCAGTAAGGTATTTCAACTCTCTGAGATCGTTGTTTAAGGTACTAACATAACCAATCTAGAGCAATACCACGAATTCAATATGAAGGTAATTTGGAAAGTAAAATGTCATGATCAATGACGTCAAAAGCTTTTGAGAGATCTCAAAATAATCCAATAGGTGCCTCGTTTTGATCCAATGATGAGGCGACATCTTTAAGAAAAGAAAATATAGCTGTTTCCAATAAAACCAAAGAATGATGACAATTGATTAAATCTACAGTAATGAAGGATGGGTGTTGTAATTCATTATTTTATTTTTTTAATATGTGAATTTTACAACACTTGTTCTTGGTCGTTGTTAATAATTAGAAGATTCTGTGGAATTTGAACTCTTTTATTATAACAAAACAAGTTTATAAAAATAACGTAAGGTGTCATAATTAGAAATAATATATACGCTAATTTTGGTACGCTGTTAAACACTCATTGTCAGAAAACTACATGTATTTGTAAATCAGTATGCTACGTTTAAAGTGTTCCTCTTTTTTTTTCTTTGTGGTGACTTTACCATGAATACAGTATGAATATCACATTAATAAGTGCATTAAATGGAAAAAATCTTCATGGCATCTATTGATGATTAGAACATTCCAAAATATGGATATTAATTTGTTGAGCACAGAAAAAAACACATTATTGGGATTCAAATGAATTTGGTCGAGAGAGAGAGAATTGAGAATATTCAGTAGAAAGTTATAAAAATAAATATGGTGAGATAAAGGTACGTGCGGGCAATGGAGAAGGGACGATGATGAAAGGTCCGAAGAGATAAGTGTTAAGGCAATCAGAGGAAAGATAAGACCCTCACTTGCTTTTGTTCTCCGTTACCATATTTTCACTAGTTCTCCATCACCCTCCGTACTGCGGCGGAGAGAGGGTGCGCATACGAAAGAAAAAAAAAGGGTATAGGGAAAATAAGTGGACGGAAACGTAAAGGTGATAAGATGGAAGTGAAGGAAGATTAGCAGGGTGCGAGTAGTAGCGTCGAGAGGCTGATCACAAAAAAATAGATTGAAATTAATAGGAAGTGAAATTGTAATGGGAATAATTTAGAATGTGATATAATAAATATTTGGTAATGTTTTGAATCAACTGAGTAAAATTACGAAATCATTATTGAACTGACAGGAGAAGGCATGTTTCCTATATCTTTCTTCACATCAACACACATAGATAGGCCTCCCAGACCATCACCAGGGTTGAGCAAGGCATCGGGAAGGGGTGAATGGGAGCGGGGCGGAGAGAAGTGAATAGAAGCATGGACAAGCGAGGAGGAGCAATAATAAGCAGGTAGAAGCAAGGCGGAGCGGGAAGAAACGAGGAGGAGAGGAGATGCGGAGAGAATTGGTGAGGAGGGACGCATAGCGGGCTGAGCCGGAGCAAAGCAGGCATTGCTGGGGGCCACGGATGTGAGCGGAGCGAGGCGGAGAGGTGCGGAGTTTGGCGTGGTGTGGCGAGGGGAGCGTAATGTGGCACAGAGTGAGGCGGATTTTCCCTGCCGGAACGGATTTCAGCGGGACGAGGTGGAGTGGAATGGAACATGGCGTGGCGTGACGTAGCGTGTCGTAGCGTGGCGTGGCGTGACGTGACGTGGAGTGGCACAGCGTGGCGGGGCAGCACGGGGCGGAGCAAAGCAGACTTTCTCTGGAGGTCTGACTATTTGAGCGGGATGAAGTGGAGCAGAATGGAGTGGAGCGTGGCGTGACGTGACGTGACGTAGAGTGGCACGGCGTGGCGAGACGGGTCGGGGCGAGGTAGACACTCAGCGTCAACGTGAATGGTTTTGAGCGAGGCGTGGCGGAGTGTGGTAGGGTCTGGCAGGGGGTGGCGAACCAGACATTCCCTAAGACAACTGAACTGAGCGGGGCGTGACGTGGCGAGGCGGGGCGGAGCGGGGCGGGGCGGGGCGGGGAGGGGAGGAGCGGGCGGGCAGGGGCGGAGGGGTCGGGATGGAGGGTCGGGATGGGGGGGGGGGGGGGGGGGGGGGGGGGGGGGGGGGGGGGGGACGAGTCGGGGTGAGGCAAACATTCCCGGCGGAACGGTTTTGAGCGAGGCGAAGCGAGGCGGAGTGGCGGGGCGTGGCGTGGCTTGGCGGGGCGGGGCAGAGGTGACTGCAGCGGTTTACTGCGACACCGGCGCGGCACCCGTTCGCGCGTTCGCCCCGCCCCCCACCCAGCGCCCCGATCCGTCCCCCGGCGCCGGCGGCGGCGTCGATATTGTGCTCGCGAAATAACGACGCAGGCAAGCTGTTGCCGCGCTGCTGCCTGGCAGCGGCCGTTGGTTATTACCGCGCGGGGCCGAGCGACTGCCCCGCACCTGCACGCCCGAGGCTCCTGCGCCCGACTCCGTCCTCTCGCGGACAGCGCGCGCTCCCCCTCTCCCCCTCTCCTTCATTTCAAACAGTTTCAATACATCGTCTCCTATATTATTTCAGTAGTATGCATACCTTTTGCGGATCTCACAGGCAACCTATATTTATAAATGAAGTCTCGAAAGAAAGGGAATTTCACGGAAACGTGACGAATTCCTCTTTGAGTTTACAAATATGAAGGAAAAAAAAAAGAAAGCATTTAAATATCCATTTCAAATGCAACCCTCAACACTTGGCCGGATTTCTTAATCTATATTGTTAAATAACTCCTAAACGAAGCATTTTAGGACCTCAAAAACTAAAATTTTGATGCCCGAGGTCTCAAAGGAACGTTCCTCACACGGTAATCTACAGAATGAGATCTTTTTGAACATTCTATTACATTTTTGCTAGTTCGACGCTTCTCGATTCTACCCCACCTGTTCAGAGTCTGTAGAATTTGAAACTGTATGTGAAATTAAACTAATTACTTTATATCCTATGTAATTGAATTACACAGGTGTACTTCTATGCTCGGTAATAACGTTAAATAAGAATAATTTGTATTGGCAAGTTTGTATTGTATTGTTATAAATTACAAGGAGGCATAGAAGAAGTGACGGATGATAAGATCTGAAAGAAAAATATACATTACAGGCTTAATATGGAAAAATAAAAATAGGGAAGAGGTTGGGGTTCAACATGCGAGTGTTCTCATTATAATACTAGTCTCATTTTAATGCTATAATCCTTAGCCGTACCTTATGGTCTCTTTTCCACCTTTGATGCGATGGGGATACCTTTTGGGGTAATTCCCAGAATTCGAAAGTTAGAACGCGGTAGGATGTAGGTATTGTAGTGGCTTAAAGGCCGCCGGTCTTGCCAAATAGAATCAAGTTATTGAATGTATAAGTGTAATAATTATCTATTAAATAATAAAAAAATAATTTTACGAATGCCCTTTGTATCATAGCCGTCAGAGTCAGCGACCGATACACAGAGTATGGCATTCAACCCCGCATGAGAAATGTATGAGTTTTCATCACGTCTCATGCGGGACTGATTCATTGATTATTTCATGTTTGGGCGCGCGTCAAGTTCTGTGGTGTTTTGTTTCCAAGTTCCCCATTCAAATACCCACCAGCAGGGCACCGCTCCATCCGGGGCAAGCTCTAAGCTCCCGACTGGTTTCCCAACCTGTGACTTAGTTCAGTGAATGTAAGTATATTTGTGAGAAAGTAAAGGATGAGCATAGGACAAAGAAGAGGAAGGAAAGATGAAGGGAGGTCCGTTGTCCGTTGACATGGGTGTTTCTCCGGCGTTCGCCTGGTAAAGAGACTCCACGGGAAAACTACTGATCAGCACAGCCGGCAGATAGAATTCTTCTCCAGACAGCGACTGAATTCGACCTAGCTATCTTGCTGGTGCCTGCCACAGCCACGCCTTGCCATGCCCTGAGTCATCTCAGATGGTTTCACCATGTGTTCAGGCGGAGGTTTTCATTTTGTTTTTGAGGAATGGTGACCTTATCATAGCCCCACACAGCTCATCTCTACCTCACAATCTTCCATGATATTTTATCATACCTGGTTTAACAAAGCAAAGACGGGTGTACCGAGACATCTCAGGTAGCTACATGGCGAAGCGGGGTGGGATTACCAGCCCTCATGCAGATGGTGATTAAGTATCAGGGGAGCTGGAGTTTAGGATAAAGGACAAGAAGTACCGTGTGAGTTCCGTGAAACTGGGAGAATAGTTGCGTCCGGAAGGGATGGCTCAGGTTGTGTTGTTACCTGTTGATACCAGCGATATAAAATCATAAAAATTATTTGTCACGAATATTTTGGGTAATTATATAAAGTATTTATAATGTCAGTTACAGTACTATTACAAAAATATGAATTGGTTTTAAACGACTTATGTTAAAAGACACGAAGGTGATTCATCATTATGATAATCTATGGTGGAGTCTGTCTTTCAATTCGATTAAGCTCAACATTCATTTTCAGAACGCAGTGCACTGACAGAGTAATGAAAATAACACATGAAAAATCATAATTTTTAGAAAGTGGCTTAATTTTATATTTTTTTAAATGAGTAAAGATCATCTCCAAGACAGTCAGTTTATCAACATTTTAAACTGTGTTTGGGTACGAAATAAACTTGTCAGAAAATAATTTTTTATGATAAATAAGTTTGCAAATGTGTCGCTTTTTTTGTGCATCGCAATATTGCAGTCACAGTATATCGCAATGCCATAAGCGGTGTTTTATTACTGCAGCTTTGTAGTACAGTGTTTCTCATACTACATGACACAAACCATAAAATATACTTCATTACACTTGACAGCACATCCCAATATTAGTTTATACTTTAAATAGGTGAAACGGGATATTATTTAGCGATTTAGGACATTACAAGCCCACTTGTTGTTGGTATAATATTTTTCGCAAAGTGCTAGCTGCAATTGTACGGAAACGAAGATTAACAAAATAGTTTTCTTGATTTTCACATTGCTTCAATTACGTTACGAGCCAAATAATTATCCAAATATCATTATTTTAAGAGCGAACATGTATATGTGTACTCAAATTCCTTCCACCATAATTTTCGAAACAGACTTCAGAAACGATAAATCTGTAATTTCGAAACTTACTACTGTGTCAGCCCGTCTTACAACAATAATTTTCTTTCATGTTACAGAAGTTACGCACTGATAATAAATGTTTTCTCTATCAACAACGAGCTAATCATCGTAGAAATCCCTCTAAAGAAGTATTAATCGAGCAGGTTTGCGATGTTGAAAATTTCAAACATGAATACTGTACAGAAGGTGGAAAGGTCAGTACGAAGAGCTAAATACTCTCTCTTTTCTGTTGTTTTTCATTACATGTGCAAATATTTATTTTGTGATACAATGTGATTAAGTTTTAATAAAACCAAACACTGTTTATAACTAGAACATTCATCAACACCGTTTGTTATTTCCAATGTAGCGATAATATTAGGTGGCTAAATTTTCCTCTTGTCTCGGAGCTTAAAACGATATAATAATATTTCATAATGAATTACCTGATATAAAATTTAGATAGTGCTGTTTATTTGCTTTAAAATTCGATCAACGTGATCACAAAAATAGCCGGTCTCTTGGGGACCTTATACTATTCACCCCCTGTAATTTCCATTTCATTGCAAATAATTGCATTAAATAATAAGTCTTTCATTATCAAACTTGTTTAACTGGTTCATGTTTTTTCAACAGCATTTCAGCCAATAAACACCGATACTAACTAAACACAAAATATTGTCATGTAGTCTCCTATGGAAGTAATTATTTCTGACAGTTAATATTTTGTAATATAAAGCGTCCATTAATAAAAAAATAATTACGAGAGCTTCTGAACTCATTTAAAATCACAGGTGACGTTACATAAAAACATACAATTTACGACAACACAAAAGCAAATTAAACGAGTATATTTAATGAAATGGTGAAATTCGAATAAGGAACTATTTTATGGCTTCCCATCATATGAACTTGTGTGCTCTTAGATGGCCGGTTAAGTAGACATTCATTCCCTTGAGTCTCTCGATGGTTGAGCAAAAGATCTCGAGACTGTGTGTGTGAAGCAGGCCTGCGAGAGTGTAAATCATGTTTCACGTACACTTTTGCATGTTACGCATTTCTTTCAGTGGGCCGGGCGTACACAAGGTGGACTGAGGAACCTTCTTTATAAACAAATCGAATTAACAATTGTGTTAAAATAGATCGCGTTTTTGCGATCTTTTTTGCGAATTGTTCAAAAGTTTGTTCTCTAAAAATATAGATATCCTGATATACCTACTTTATTAGTGAAGGTCATGTAATATATCAAGAACACCACACCGTAAACTTCAAATGTAGGAGGCAATCAGAGTAAAGTGACTGCAATTTGGATATTTTGTGTGTGTGTGTGTGTGTGTGTGTGTGTGTGTGTGTGTGTGTGTGTGTGTATGCAATGCAATGCAATTATAAACGCAAAGTTTTTATTAACTTCAGTACTTTTCTGTATTCTTTCGGGCAAAAATATATCTTTGTAAAGTATACAATGGGATTTGATCGCGTTTCACAGCCTCCTTTCCTTGACTGAAAAAACAACTGATGGCGCACACTCACGTACACACACAAACACATCATCGTGGACGTAGCGTCACTGGCAGGAGGGTGGTAGTAACACATCTCCAATTACGTGTTGGACCAAAGCAGGATATCGATCCTGCTTTCTTTGCTCTTGATGTTCTGCCCCATCGTTAATTAGAAATCGAGATTTCGCGTACAGAAGCACAATCATGGGTATCGTATAAATGAGGGAACAAAGTGTGAAAAAAGTTTTGTGTAACATTGTATGATGTCGCAGAGGCTTTGTCTCTCTAATTTACTGTTGTACTGCCTTTAGATGTTATACAATCTCACTTTCTTGACTCATAGTATCATTACATTGTATCGTGATATTTGCTTTAGAAGCAACATAGCGTTTCACAAATACTTCTAATAATACTATCTCAAAGCAACAGTTGTTGAAAGAGAATTGTTGAATAAATCTTAAACATGGTTGCATCGTGGTTTAAGAAAAAAATTCCGAATTTTGTGAATCAAAAGCACAACAATGAATTGTGTATTATAAATTCTGAAACTTGTAATTTTCATTTGACCAATTGGAAGTAAAGTCTTCATATTTTTAAGAAAGGTACATGTTTAAAAACTGTTCTACAAAAAAACTTTCTAGCAAAATTAAGACATTCTAAAAACAATTCATTAATGCTAGATGTGTCTTTAGCCTCTTTAAATGACACATGTGTTTTAAGATGCTGCAACTTCTATCCACTTTTAGAAAATGCTATCTTTCAAAAGAATTTGTATAATTGTAGCTCATGAACTATTTTACAATACTTATTAGAAATAATAGAATAGTTAACTTATTGTCAAAACTTATTTTTGTGAAGAGTTACTCTGAAACACTAAACAAATATTAATGTCTTTACAAACCACAACTGTGTGAATTCAAATAGAATTCTCTGAATGAAACACAAATTAATTAATGTGAACAAAACGAAAGTCGATTCCAACGCCATCTACCAGAAAATCGTTCAACTACTTTTCTTTTGTAATACGTATGATTGGGATTTATAACATTAAATAGCACACATGCACATAGTAAACATGCTCTAAAAATTGGGAAATAAGTAGAAAAACATTATAATATCACACAAACAATTTATTAATATGTAGGTAATATCACATGTTTTATATACTCATGAAATACCTAAGTGACTATTGGTCAGGTTACCTCTGCTTGAGTTTAGCACCAATAATGATGACTATTTCTCGCTTCGCGAGTCGGGGATTTTTCGACAATTTCCAAACCACTCGTGGAATTACCTTTGATAATTTTAGTGTAGAATTTCCATTATAATTCATAAGAAAGATTTTGTTCTAACGATGACGAGGAGGATCATTCCTGTGTAGCTGAACATTGTAGAACTTGGCCGATGGTGGCTCTGTAGTGATGGAAGGTAGTGCAGTGTCGATATTATGTTCCGGTGTAAGTTCCATACCATTCTTCAAACTATACCGATTTTTTTATTAAAAAAGGAGTTCAGTAATAACTTTCAATTTAAATGTCCATAAAAAATATACAACATCCTGCAAGTGTGTTTTCGAAAACTCACATAGACGTAAATGCAGAAAATTCACTTTTTGCCGACTAGTCGGGAATATATAAATAAAGTATAATAAAGTTCAGGGAAAATAAGTATTTACATGAATATATCATTGTGTTTTCATCTTCTAAAAGTTCGGTCCAAATGTGACCATTGAAAAACGCAGATGAAATGATTAATAAAAAATAGTAGGTATCATTTGAGTAGAGAAATTTTCGCTCGCCTTATTTTAAAATTCCATTAATACTTCAAAAACAAAGTCAGTTTTACAAATAATATTGGCCTGAAAGTCAAAGTGATAAGTCTTGACAGTCATACAAACAGTGGTTCAATGTAAGGAACAATCAATACTTCACGCGGTAATAGGAACTTAATTCAATACATACAGTATTGAATGCCTCGCATCGCTTCGTTTTTATCCTCTCCAGAGTCTCCTCGAGGCGACGTTTGAGAGCGTAATGGAGGAGCCAATCTGCTTTCACCAGAGACTGCGCAGAAAAGCGCCGACGACGCATTAGGCAAATGCACCGCCTGCCCCCTGCCGCGCCACCGTCGCGTCCTCCCATCTCCAGCGCCACGCTCCGCTCGGCTCTATCGCCCTCCCCCACGGCTCTCCCCCCTCCGCCCCGTCTTCATCCCCACACCTCATTCCACCTCCCATCACCCCACCTCAGCTGCCCGACCACATCCCACTCCGTCCGGTCTTCCCTTCATCGTCATACAGTCCATTTTGCTATTCTCCGCTTCCTCCCACACACCAGCTCTACCTGCGTCGCTTGCTCTACCTCAATTGCTTATGTTGTTCGTAGAAAATGCCATTGCTCAGTGAAAACATTGTTGTCTCTGTGGCATCATTGACTGAGAGTCAACCACTGACTGGAGGAGAATTGTAGTGGCTCTCCTCTAACGGTAGTTTTTCATTCTTCCGATTATTATCGTTGTGAATGCAGGTCGCGTACTATCTTTCCTTCCTCATTCATTTTTCCATCCCTCCCTTCACATACATTCTTACACTTATATGACTACTCTACCACACATACAGGGATGCCCGTACGTTTCTCTTCTCTCCTAGGGTGGTTCCTTGATGTCTAAAAAACCTCAACGTCGAAAAACTCACGAACTGGCCTGTAGGTCGGCACTGATTCTCACGTTCCAGCTAGGAGGTAATTTCCACTTCTCGAGATGTAACATACACTATCCTTACTGAATTAACGATCTCTATCATGACCACAGTCCCCCAAATCAATCCTAACTCACTCTAATATGCCTGCATCATCCTCATAACGACACCTGGTCATGCTCCTGCCGATCTCTCCAATCCCATCAAACCGGGAGCGGGTAGCTCAGTGCATCAACTGATGTCACTACAGCGCCTCTCATCGGGAGGTCCTAGGTTCGAGTCCTGACGGTGGCACTAACTTTTCAGCTAGGTCGAATTCAGTCGCTGTCTGGAGGAGAATCCTAGCGGTCGGCTGCTCTGATCGGTAGTTTTCCGTGGTTTCTTCGATCATCACCAGGCGAATGCCGGAGCAGTACCGTAACAAACGGACTACGGACCGTGCGCGATCTGTCCATCCTCTTTCTTCTCCTATCCTCACACACACACACTTACACTAACATGCACTACACCACCACACATTCCAGGAGACCGGTCGGGAGCTTAGAGCTTGTCCCGGCTGGGGCGGTGTCCCGCTGGTGGGAGAGTCCTGGTTAGGGGGAAACCCTACTAGCCGACGGCAGGTGGGCGCCGGATCTCGCCATTCAACGGGAGAAGATCACCGCCAACTCCCGAGAAAAAAACATGCACTACACTAACGGGAGTAATGGCAAAAGCAGTTGACGCGCCGGGAAACACGAAAAATCAATTAATCAATCCGATCCCATCAACACTGTTCGCATTTCCAATCTTTACTTACTTGCCAATCCCTCATCTGACTGCCTCCCCTGTTTTTACAACCTCCACACAACGCTTCCTTCACCACCTCACCGACCTCGCCTTGGATCGTCTCCTCTCTGTCGCTCGCGTCACATCCGACGTCCCGCCTATCGACAGCAGCCCCCGAGCTCTCCAGCCTCCCGCGCAGGCGAGGCGACGCGATCGCGGGATCCGATTGCTCGCCGGAGCGGCGACATTAAGAGGCGCGCGGGCTGGGGGTGGGGGTGGGGGCCTTCGGAAGAAGATCCTCAAAGCGACTGCAACCGACTTCACTGCACGGCCGCCTCTGAAATGCTCGCCCAGCAGGGATAAGGTCAGTTGGCGGACGAGAACACAGGAGACTGGGATGCGAATTAAAATTGCGTTGATAATGGTACCAGTTGTGCCAACGTACCTCATTATTCAAGAGTGCGACTATACCCTTTTTGGGCAGATCTTATGGATTGTTTTACGACAAAGAAAACACACTTTTGGGGGATAAGAATTTGCAGAAATTGTATTAAATGTTGACCTTTTAATTTCTCAAAGTAATCTCCACTAGACTTTTCCTTGCTAAGATCTCTTGAATAAAGTTAACATTCATTGTACAAAATGGTCATAGGTATTTGTAAAATACTAGAACTCATAGTTACCTGATCAGTACCCAAATCACCATTTCTACTCGTCTTACCGCCCATTACCTAATGAGCTGTGTAAAATCGTAATCACCAGATCGATTATTGATTGATGTTTACAGCATTAGGTACTTCAATTGGTATAGAGACGTGTTATATTTGCATAAAGTTAGTCAAAAACGGATTATGAAACCCACGGAGAAAATTGTACTCTTCTCCGTCTCGTATCCTACACTTTTCCCCTTTAAAAACGCTAATAACGGAGTAAACTTACTGATATCAATGTTTCCTCGGCTGTCCGGTATACAATACCGATAATATCGGTCGCGCAGAACTGCGGTGTCACTGTCCTGAGGAAGCCTGCGACATAACTGACGAAACGTCGGTCTCTCAGCCAATGACGCGGCGTCACGTGGACAGCCAAGATGACATGAACTCGAGTCGCGGAAGCTTACGTTCATTTGATATCAATATTTTCATTAAGTGATATTGTGCTCTTTAACATAGAGTAGTAGGACCGAAGACTACTTGCTTTCTCCTTCTCTGACTTGCCAGAAAAGTAAGCAATCAAAACTTTTTTTGATATGGAATCAACCGTTTTTTCCACACCAATATTTAAAAATTAAATACTCACGATCATATCTCTTTCTTGCTTTGTTGGGTAACAATGTTTCTAAAACAGCATTTGCTGCTACTTTTATTTCCAAATCAGAACTATATTCACTCATGTCTAAAAGTATACTGAAAGTGTGTTGCATTTGTTCTCCTTGTTGAGAACAGTGTCGCCGCTTATTGGAGAAAAAAAATATGAATTCTAATTGAAGGCGCAGATCGAAATTTCTCATTAAATCTAACAAAGATTTACAAAGATGATAAAACGTTGTACGATATTCGTGTCGTAACAACTGATTACAATACTGATTGGTTATCAAACTCGGCCTAACGGCCTGGTTTGGCAGTTTTCCAATCTCGTATTGTAATCAGAAGCTTGACGACACTTATACCGTAAATAACTATTTTAGTAATCACAGTACATTTTACTGTTCATATTAATACTTAAAATTAAAATTTCCCATAAAAATAATTTTTGTGTTTTTTGTTGAAGTGCATTGGAGTTGTTTGTTTATTGATAACATTTTAGTTATATTTTCCGTACGTTCGTAATAGTTTGCGTACTTTTTCTTTCTTACGATTTTGTTTTTTTCTAATTGATATACATTCGCTAAAGTATTTTTAGTTCATAGCAGCACACGCAAACACAACAGGCAGATGAGAAAGCAAAGAGTGAACAGAATAATCTAGCTAGAAGTGCTTTGATTTCGTCGTTTCTTGAAGTTCTCTTTTATGCGGCTAAAGGTTCATAGCGCTGTTCCTCTTCCCGTTGGCAATTATTTTGAAGCGCATGTACTGTATTGTGTTCCCGTTCCCGTCCTCGCCTTCGCGTTGGGGTTCCCGTTCATGGACCGTTGTCTTTAGGACCACGATACGGAGAAGGGATAGCAGATGGTAAGCAGGGCGGTGTCGGCGGCCACGAGGTACCGGGCTGTGATTAGGGGGCGAGCGGCAGCTGGATGTGGTCGGCAGAGCAGTGCAGCCGATGTCAGGAGCGATGGGGCTTTTGCAGGGATGACGATAGCGGCCGCAAAGTTTTTTATTTATTAATTTTTGAAGAATTATACATGTCTCAGTAAATATAACTATACATATGTACTAATAGACTTACATGCTAACCTTAAATATAAAACTTACATGCTATTACATGGGAGAGAAAATCCCTCTTCAGATCCTCAGACTCAATCTAAATCTGCAATTTTTATTAGGAATATGTGATAAGGTTATTTATTTTTGATTCGTGTTTAGAAATTGGGGGTTTTGGCAAGTTTGAAAGGTGATAGATTTGTGATCTGAGGTAGGTTATGATAAAAGTTGGTGGCCAGATATGTGATGTATTGTTCAATTGGTTCAAAATTAAATTTGTTGTGGAGGTGATTAATAATTATGTACCAAGGGACATGAGTAACTTAACAATTTATTTTGCAGGACTTGTAGTTTATGGATGTTAGTTTTAGCAGAATTAGTCCAAATTGAGATGGCGTACAACATTAATGGTCTTAAAATTGTCTAGTGAATTATTAAGTCTGATTTATAACGAATTGGGCTGTTTATGTATATTAGTGGTCGTGGTTGTGCCACTTTTATTTTAGCTTGGGTGACTTTGTCGTTTATGTTTTCCCCAATTTAACTTAGTATCAAGATATAAGTCTAAATGTGTGGCCGCGATGGTAGCGACGGTCGACCTTCGTCTAGCCCCGAACGGTTTCTCCGTTTCGTCTTGACTTGGTGAGGACGCGAATGGCTGTCTAAGGCCGCCTCCACACGGAATTTCTCGGCAGCGCCACCGACCAGCGTCGGTGGCCTCCACCGTCCAGCCACTGAGTGTGAGAAAGGAAGGATTCGTGTCACACCACTATGAGCGCCGGCAGCCGCAAGGCAGAGAAAATGTAATCAGTTGTGGGGTCATTGATAAAAACACACAAACTTTTAAAAGTATGTACAAGTTTATTTTACAAAGTATGTAAAATAATTATATTTCTGCTCCGTAACTGCACATTTTTCGGTATTTCCCAACCGACCGCCTGTGGATACACCACATATTCTTGGGAGGCCCCGCCTCCAGTGAACTCTTTTACCGCGCCGCTCCTGCAACCTTGTCCCCCGTGCAACGCACGAAACGGTCCAGCCTGGGCGTAAATTTTGCGCAAAGTGCGAGGTTTCCAGAACAAAACCCGACGCGTGAGCTAGTCGGCTCCATTTTATACCCGCTGTCTTGCCGTCACGTGACTGCCGTTGAGCGTGGGAGGGAAGTTTGCATTCTATCACGTGACAGTCAAAGCCACGCCGGCGTCCATCTGATCTAAAAATATCCGTATCCCAGCACCGTGGCAACAAGACTGCCACCTCTCAGGTATGCGAAACTTCCGCTCCTCGTCCCACGCAGGGCCACCACGTGACGCTACAGAGCTAAGCTCAGAGGCGCGGCCGAGTGGACTTGTGTGAAGGCACCTGTTTACAACCGTGTTTCGCAGGCGGTAGCGAGGAAGCGCTACTGGTTGTGGTGCGCCACTAACCGCTACTTACGATGAGTGCCAGGGAAAACTGCAAATAACATTGAAGTAGTAGCCATCTAGGCTGTGTTAATATATGTTGATCGTGTAGAGACAAACGATACACCAGGAAGTCAAAACTCAGAAAGAGGTTGCAAGGAGACATGTCTTCCATTTAAGACGAAATTTCGTCCAGAAACCTGTAAAAGAAATATTGGGAAGGATATTAGGTACGAAAATAACGTGTTGAAATAATAAGATATGTAATGAAGTGTAGAGTAATTTCTGTAACATTAATAAGCAATAACTATGCAAACGTCGGTTTCCTGTTCTTGAGGTAATCTTCCAAAAAATTCCCGACAATGCCGACATGATATGACAGTCACTCGCATGATGTTAAGTTAAGAGTTGAAGTTTTTTATAAAGCATAATTTAAAGATTCATTACAATTTTTACCAAAACTTTCGTTTTTATTTGTTTTTACCCAATTGTCAAATTTTAATACAGATTAATGAGAAGATTCAAGCTTTATCTCGTAATTTGTTGTTGTGCGCATATTAATTTAACAGGATTTGAAAGTGTCTCAAACATTTGGCTCATTTTGCTAGTGGATTCGTTCGCAAGATGGACGAACGTCTACTAGCCAAACCCATCTTAATTGCGTTACACTTCCAAAACCAGTTAAGGGTAAACAATAATTTTAAATATAAAAGAAACTTATAGTCAGATTATACAGATTTTTAAAGACAACGCGGGGATTTTTTTTTTTTTTAGCCGTTGCCTTTTTAGCGTTGATTGGCAAAGTGGGATTCAGCCGTAAAATGTTTTCGCCAATTTCCTCGGTTTCGTCCAAGATGCATTTAAGAGGTTTTGCAAATGGACGACTCAAATATATGTCGTTTATCTTTCACTGCCATTCTGCAGTTCTTTGCATACTAGTCCAGTAAAATGATAGGAGATTAAGGAAAGTTTTGGTGAAGTTTTGATATTTGGTTCCTGGTTTCGGTCGCTGAAGGCGAATATTAAGTTTGCAAACAAGAAGATTGCCTGGAAACATGTTATGTTGTAAAAAAGTACTTTTTCATATATTTTGCAAAATAACTCGAAAGCCATCCATATTCGTCACAATGAGTGCATATAATATAAAGTAAAGTTACCTTAATTTCAATTCATATAGTTTTTTCTAGAGTCAACGGTTTAGGCGCCAGAGCATCGCAAAATCTGATGCCAGCGGCACAGACACCTATAGGAACCAAATATCAAAACTACACCCCAACTTTCAGCGATTTGCTCTTTTTGAGCACCAGTTTACTGGTCTCTATGGCCATATGAAGCCTCAGAAGGAAGTTTTAATGCAACTGAATTTGGTTTATTAATTGAATTCGTTAAGTAAAATGGAATATCTTTAAAATCACAAGTGCGTCAAATAAATATGTCTCATTCAACTGAAATGAGTCTAATAATGTGTGTGTGCTTTGATTGATATTCGCCTCGGTTGGTTAATTAATAGATTTGTTATTATTGGCTCATCTGCTAAGTATATTAGTCCCCTAAATATTGTGTATGCTTTTTTCCTCGGGAGGTGGCGGTGATATTCCCCCCAGATTATCCCGCACAAAGTATCTCCCACCAGCGGGGCACCGCCCCAGGCGGGACAAGCCCTAAGCTCCGGACCGGACTTCAGGCATGTGTAGTAGTGTATACATGTAAGTGTGTGTAAGTAAGGGGTGATGATAGGACAAGGAATGGGAAATAAAGAACGCGGACAGTCCATCGCCCGTTTGTTAGGGTACTGCTCCAGCATTCTCCTGGAATTTACCGGTGTAACAAACGTAAAACTGACTATCAGAGCAACCAGCCTCTAGAGTTCTCCAGTCAGCGACTGAATTCGACTTAGCTATCCAGCTAGTGTCGAAAATTCTGCCAAAGTCTGGACTGGAATCTAGGATCTCCCAGTCAGAGGTACTGCAGTAACATCAGTTGATAGCCTGAGCCCCTTCTCCCGGTGATATTCGGTTGGGACCGAAGCGATGTCCAAAAAACGAAATTCTGAGTATCGATAGTGCCCTTTCAACAAAAAGGGAAAATTTCATTCTTTTTTACCACAGCTGAATAATGATGTGAATTATTTGGAATTTTCTGCAAAATACTAAACAAAGTGAGAAAGTGATCAGGTAAAGAGATCTCGGATCAACCACAAATAATACCATAACTACTGCTACTAGCACTACTCTACTACTACAATTACCTCTACTATTACCACCACCGTTACCGCTATATCTTCCGTTAACTAGCTGTGAATAAGAACTTTCTCACATTCAGGCAGATAAATGCGCATGACTATCATAATGTAAATTGTACTTAATCAATCTTATCAAAAATTATGACGATCGCAATTGCTAATTTCCTAGTTACTATTTCTAGTTACTATCGATATATCGGTAGGTGTACGATTTTAGTACAGCAGATTGATTCAATATTCAAACGCGGATTCCCTGTTGTAAATGATTTGCGGTAATTAATTGGAAGTGCGTTCATTTAATGATTCAGTCGCGGTCGCTTCGGGGTATTAGCATTTCATTTTATAGTTAGAACTCTCGTGTAACTACGTTGATATCTCAACACTGGGCCTTCGCAGTGGAAGCAGAGAGGGAGGTGGTGAATCCATAAGCTAATTTCAACTAAAAGTTCTGTGGGAGTTGTTACTTAATCCATCCACTGGTGACATTTCCTTTCTCAGAAGAATGACACCACAAAATTGATCTGTTACCTCGTAGTTTATTATTTAATAGTTGACCCAGAATATGAGACAAATTGGTAGACCTATATTTAGAAGAAAATACGATACTTGAAAGAAAAAATAATTGTATTTAGGGATATTTTTTAATATTGCAAGACATGTTACTCACTTACGAGATTGTACATAATAAACTTCTAACAAGTACTGTGAATGTTAGTTATTCGTTTCAAGTTCTTGTTAATTCAAAGAGACAAAGAAATACATATGCTCTAGTAATTCGTTTCCAGGTAAATTGCGTATATTTAACCTTCTCAATAGCTCTATGCATTAGTGTAAGTCTGAATGAGATTCTATTTGTTATATAAAATTACGACTTATTCGTGCTTCTCCTTATTCCTACTTCTACGTAAAGTGACCGCTCACGTCTTTATATCTGAGATCTTCCAATTTTCGCCAGTATGAAGTGGCAGATTGATGAGCGAAGTACTCGTATCCTGAGGCCCAAAGTTTAATAGCAAAATGATCTGAGTAGTAGAACTTAGCTATTTATCGCTCGGCTAAAATCGATCCTTGAGCGATGACCAAGAGCTGAACGGTTTCCCGCATGTCCGTGAGAGTCGCTATTGCTGAGTGGGCGTCTTCACGAGAGGAGTGGAAGGCACCACCAGCCAATGGATCAGCGCACAATGGTCACCACTGGATCAATTTCCATCCATTGTTGCTATACATTTTAAGGGGTCTTCGAACGAAGTAAATATTCCTAACAAAATACTGCTTCTTTTAATCAATTCGTAAAATTGTGAAAAAAGATTTATACAGTCTATGTGAAAAGTGAAGCACGTGTGAATCAATGCTTTTTGTACCGTGTTATCTGCTGTGCAGTTTTGCTTTTTTTGTATTTTAATTGGAGTTTCAATTTTTACTCACATTCTCTGTATCATTAATGACGATTGTACTATAAAAGTCCATTCGAAACTAGTGGTGCTACATAATGGCAAAGAATTTCTCGAAGTAAAGTTTCCTAATTTCCTTGGTGTGGGATGGATGTATGGTCTTACCCCATTCTGTTGCCAGCTGCCATCTATCACCAAACTAAGTACATTTCTTTGACATTTTCTAATTTTTTTCGGCTTTCTTGACGTAAAACCGAAATATTACTTTAAGAAAATTAAAAAAAGTAAAACCTCGTCATAAATGGCAATTTTCATTGCAAAATTTGGAACTGTTTTTACGAAAAGAACGTTTAAGCCTTACTGTAAATGTGACATTAGGGACATTTCAAAAAATTATATTTGTGTAATTTTTCAAAAAACAAAGGAATATAGCAAAATTAACTTTATGCCATATTAAACTGCGCAATCATCACCATCCATAAGAAAAGTCTATAGAAAAAATGTTGAGCCGTTTTTTAGAAAATGGCGTTTGAGTGTTCCTGAAAATGTGAAATTTTGAGCTCATTTTAACATAAAACTGTTGAGTTTCCAGAAACTTAATACTTTATTTAAAGCTCAATAAGCTACTCATAAATACAAGAATGTGAACAAATTGCCACTAATGTAAATATTACCGACGTGAGAGATAACTCGAAAATTACATTTTTGAAATTAAAAAAAAAATTGATTAGGGCATCATGGCGTTTATGTCGTCTTATAGAGTACATTTAGCACTATCCCTACCAAAAGTTTAAAGAAAAAGTTTGGAGCCGGTTTTGAGAATATCTTGTTTTTGTTGTTTTACTTTCTGATGTAGGTATTGAGATATACAAATCTTCTCTACTTTTTAATATCTTGCAAAGATCTTAGCGTCCGGCTTGCTGGGTCAATGGGTCACGATATATTATAATCCTTATTACCTTTATAATGGATTATAGGATCCGCAGACTATACAGCGCTGCTGGGAATCTGAAATAGAATGATTCTAATTCCTAGTTCATTACTGTGTGGATTGACTAAATGAAAGATCACTTTCTTTTCTAAAGAACAAAATTTAACAAAGTTTATTGTTACCTTTTAGCAAACAATATAGTGAATTTAATAAATGATTTTGATGTTAGGCCTTTGATCAAGATATCTTTGAATTTTACAGTTTTATACCGCGGTTAACTTATCTATTCTTCGTTGATGTCCCTCGTAGACTTCTCAGTTGAAATATCTTGCGAGCTTGCCGTAATCCAAAGTCCCAAGAAATCCTCTTCTGCTCCTATCCAAACTGGTCTCAAAATATCAAAATTATCAGTCCCGATTACGTCCTATGACATAGTCCCGAAATCTATAACTCGATTACCACTCCCGACAAAGTCCCAATTTATGCATCAATATTACTTCCACATGCAATATCTGCAATATCATTTACTGTCCTTAAAATTTCATGATCTGATAACCCGACTCTGACTATCTGCACTACACTCGCTTCCTCTCACGAACCTACGATCAGTTCAGACACGCAATGCCGGTCAGAATGAATCTTCCTGCTTGATTCACCCCTCGAAGACTCCGTATTACTACCTTCTCTTTTTTCATAACATTTGACCGTCCTTCTCTCACCCAGCCAATCCATTCGTTCGTTATATTTTGGTGTAGCTGACCTTTCGATCGTCTAAACTTCTTCGCCGAATCCCAAATTTTCTACTTTCGGCATCTAGCCACCTATTATTAATGCATTTACAAAAAACAAAAACTACATTGTTTATTCACGGTCGTTGCTAAGCCCATGCTCTCGTGATATTTCCTAATGCATATTCCACCATATAGTCTACAAATAAATGTTAGTTTATTTTCATGTGACATATCGGTATGTCACAGTATGTATATACGGGAGAAATATACGTATTATAGAGAAAGGTATGTAATGCTGCGGAAAATCGATTTCAAGTTTTCTACGGAAATACAGGTTTTGGGTTCCCTGATACCGAGAAATTGTTTTTTTTTTTTTTTCAAAACCACCGTCCGTCCGTATGTCTGCCCGTCCTTCCGTATGTCCGTCCGTATGTCTGTCCGTCTTTCCGTCTGTCTGTCCGTCCGTTTTTTGTCTGTCTATCCGTTATTTGTATGTCTGTCGGTCTGTCTGTCCGTTATTTGCCTGTCTGTCCGTTATTTATTTGAAATTTTTCGTAGTTTTCTTGCAATAGTGCATGCAATATTTGCAATTTTAAAGAATAACAAAAACAAGATTTCCTCATAAACTGCTTCAAATTTTTTCTTCAATTTTTTGGTTGGGATAGTATCAAATGCACCCTACCTGGTGACGTAAACTCCATTTTGATACTGAGATGGTAGCTCAGAGCATTAACTTATGTCACTGTAGCGCCTCTGACCGGGAGGTCCTAGGTTGGAGTCCTGAGGGCGGCAGAATTTTCGACACCAGCTTTTTAGCTAAGTTGAATTAAGTCACTATCTGGAGAAGAATTCTAGCGACTGGCTGCTCTGATCGGTGATGTTTCGTGGTTTCTCCGATCAACACCAGGTGAATGCCGGAGTAGAACCCTGCCGGGCCACGGACCGCGCGCGATCTTTCGTTCCTCTTCCTGGTCCAATCTTCACCCCTTACAAACACACACACACACACACACACACACACCCCCTTACACTAACATGAACTACAGTACCACAGTATCCAGGAGATCGGTCGGAAGCTTGCCGATTGTCCCAGCTGGGTTGGTGCCCTGCTAGTGGGAAAGTCCTGGTTAGGTGGAAACCCCGTTAGCCGACGGTTGGTCGGCGCCGAATCACGCCATCCAGCGGGGGAAGATCACCGCCATCTGCTGAGAAAAAGAATGCACTACACTTACGGTACAAATGACATAAGTTGTTGATGCGCCCGGAATCACCAACCAACCAACAATATTGTGTACTTATTGAATACTTTTGATTTTTTAAAAATTACAAAAAATATTTTTTTTGTCTTTTGTCATAAATTTTACTGTACAAGTCGCAAATATTTACACTTACACTAGATTCGATTTCTTCACTTTATTTTTTATTAGATGTATAAGTGCATGTGCTTTAAATAATGTCAAATAAATTTTCTCGAAAACTAAACTGTTTTCTCTAAAATTGAGCTCTAAATTCCGCATTTTCAGACACGCTCAAACGCCATTTTCTCAAAAATGTCTCCAAAATTTTTCTTCAGCCAATACAACAATTTTTTTAAATTTGTCCAATGGGTAGTGATAATTGCACTGTTTAATTTTACGGAAAGTTCATTTGCTATATTCTTTTTTTTTTTCAAAAATTACACACACGTAATTTAAACACATGTAATTTTTTTAAATATCTCTCACACCATTAATATGCACATTTTCATCGAATTGTGTACATTATATCATTTGTTAGTTGAAGTAATTCAAATTAGGTTTTTCGGAAACTCGATAGATTCCTGTGAAAGAGCTTCAAATTTCGCATTTACAGAAATGCTTAATCGCATTTTCTGAAAAACGGCTTCAAATTTTTAAATGAAACTTGCTATTTAGGACTATGTTATAGCCTTCTTTAATATAATTAAAATATAATTTAGGTTCTAGTATTTGGAAACCAATAAGTTGCGAACATTTCAAAAAAAAAAAAAAATTCTTTGAGCTGCAAT